>OZ005655.1:124906469-125203969 GCA_963930645.1 Salticus scenicus | reverse complement strand
AAAATTTTTATTTTCCTGCAAGCGGAAATGCTTGGCTTTACTTTGTCATCTTATCCATTTAAATTGCTATAATATCCCAGAATACTGAACTAAAATAAACAATATCATGAGGTAAAAAAAAAAAAAGAAAAAAAAAATGTTTTTTCCTTCTTCTTCTTTTTCCGTTTTAATGACAGTTATTGCTTCGCCAAGTATTAGAAAAATCAATTTTTCATTACATTAATCTGTTTATCGGACGATATTATTACAGTAATTGTCATGTTGTGTAAACAAATATCGTTGCATACTTGGGGTTCATGAGTTGTCTCTGAATGAAAGGCGAAACTTGCAAAAGCTCAAAAGTTTATTTACAGAAAATTCGAGAAGATTACAGGTCTATAAACCAAGTATCAACTTCAAATTCACTAGTAAACACAGGTTAAACAACAGCTGACAACAGTAAATTCACAGTAAAACTGCATTAGGGCATTAACAAACCCAGCAATGTACTGCAAATAAGAGACTAGCCAGGAGCTCTTTATCGTAAGGCAGTTGGCGAGAAACTGTCTGAAGGCCGAAATCCGAATGCTTTATATACCCTTCTATTAATTTAGAATTTCCCTGTAACTCGTAAAATATTCTAGTTAGAGCTTCCATATTTGGTATATCGATAATAAAAATTTTCTCTCCAAGGTCGCCAAAAAAGTCGCAAAGGAGGGGAAAAGTTGCCAAATTTGGCGCCAAAGTCATTATCTGCCTTAATAAGGCAGTGTTTTTAACCGGAAATGAGCTATTCTAATGCAAAAACAAACTAGAAATGCTGAAAATTAACATTTTATTCCCTGATTAAGCCTCTTTGAATGAATTTTCATAAAAATAACTACGAATTATTTACAAATTCGTAACAATATGTACAAAGTGTTCGAGAATTGTTGGAGAATTTACAAATTGAAATGAAAAAACTTTTAGAAATACTTGCGAAGAAATTTAATAATTTACATGAGACATAGCTATACAAAATGGATTTCAGAATGAGATTTTTTTTTAGTGGCTCGTAATACATTACGTATTATGTTGGTATGGAATAAACTTTTACTTTCTCTCATTGGTAAAAACTTTAACCTGCTCAAAAATATTGTTATTTGAATAACTTCCATATTGAAAAATAAAAAGTTCTGTGTAAATGCAGTTAGTTATTAAAACAAACTAACAGTTCTAATTTCTAATAATTTATTTGCATCTAAACAATATTAAGTATATTAGTATAAAACTTAAAAGAAATTAAACATAAAAAGCATAACTGAACTAGACGATATTTTATCAGAGTCCATTTAAACCAAAAATTTCACATGATTTAGCAGGTTCACGGGCACCAATTCATTTCTGGACTCAGATTTCATACAAAAAAAAAAAAAAAAAACCTAGTATGTTGTGGCTACCACAAGACTTTCTTCTATATTTTCCTATACAAATTCACTCAGTAACAATATTAAAAAAAAAAAATAAATAAATAAAAAAAAAGTTTTTTCAGTTTTTTTTCGTTAAAAGTAAAAGAAAAAAATCGATAACTTTGTTTTAAATTATCACATATTTATAGTTCAACCATTCGTTTTAAAGGTATTGACGAGACCTTTCGAAAGATACCCATCTTGAAATTTTACCCCCACTCCCCCGGGGGGTTCATCCCCCCCAGGGGGGAAGCAATGCCCCCACATGCACAATTTTTTTCCTAATTAACTACTACTATTATCAATAATTCATATTAATTTTACAATCACAGGTTAAGAATAACTCTCATTATGTACATTTATACGAAATTTTGTCCTATATTGCCATGTTAAAAATTTAAAAAAATACGATCACAGCGCCACCTGTTGAGGGATTGATCCCCAAATCTAATCAGCACCAGTTTATGTGAGGGGCCAACTAAATACCAAGTTTGGTTAAATTTCGTTAAAAAAAAAAAAAAAAAAAAAAAGATTTTTTTCTAAGTTTTTTTTCATTAAAAGTAAAAAAAATCGATAACTTTGTTTTAAATTATCACAGATTGAAAGTTCAACCATTCGTTTTAAAGGTATTGACGAGACCTTTCGAAAGACACCCATCTTGAAAATTTACTCTCCTCGAGGGGGGACTCCCCCGCAGAAGAGGGGGGGGGGTTGGCGAGGCTCCTACACATACAATTTTTTTTCCCAATTGACTATCTCTGTTATAAATAATTCTTGTAAATTTCATAATGATCACTGAAAAATAATTCTCTTTATGCACATTTCTACAAAATTTTGTCCTATATCACCATGTTAAAAATTTAGAAAAAGCGGGATGGCAACGCAACCTGTAATACAATTTTTACCAAAAGTTGATAGGCACTAATCTATGTCAAGGTGCAACTGCATACCAATTTGTATGAAATTCTGTGCCGTAGTTCCTGAGATATAGTTGCCACAAAATTTTGTCACACACACACAGACTGACTGACAGACAGACAGACATTTTCTAAAAATGGTCAAATCGTTTTCTACAGCTCTCAACACGTGTAAATCCATCAAAAACCCGAGCTCGAAAATTTTTACGAATCCAATACTTTCTTCTATTGAAAATAGAAGAAAGTAAAAAAAAAAAAAAAAAATTACATTTAAATGCATCGCAAAATTAGCATAATGCCTTTATAAATCATAAATATTTTTTAATATTTTCAGTTCCCTTCAGTATTAAATAATTAAGAATAAAAACCCATATCTATCAATCAACCAATCCACAGATTACAATGTAAAATAGTAAATAAACTGAGTGATGACCATAGATATAGTAATTTATATAGATCTATCATCCCAATATCATCGACCAGATTTTTTTAATTCTAACGGGAATTTATCTTATTGTGTAAAATAGTAAATAAACTGAGTGATGACCATAGATATTAGTAATATATATAGATATATCATCCTCATATTGTCGACCAGAGATTTTTTATTCCAACGGGAAACTCTTGCAACAGCCATTAGAGTGACTTCAAACTCTGTAATAGAATAAAATAATTATACCGAAATTGTGCGTGGCTTTAATTGTTCTAATAAATTCATCAAAAGAAGTGATATTTCTTTTCATAAGCAAATTATGTTTGACACATCATGTGTATCTGGTATATTTCACTAATTTAAGAAAAGTATAATTTTTATAATAAGTTGCTCCGTTATTATTATGATATGAATACTCTTAATACATTTAATGGATTTCTTTTCTTAATTTAATATATTTTTTAAGATTTTATATTAATAAGTAATACGGAGTTTTCATAATTCTTTTAAATATAGATTCTGGATTCAGCATTTATACAGAAAAAAAAATTACATTTAAATGCATCTCAAAATTAGCATAATGTCTTTACAAATCATTAATATTTATTAATATTTTCAGTTCACTTCATTACTAAATAATTAAGAACAAAAACCCATATCTATCAGTCAACCAATCCGCAGATTACAATGTAAAATAGTAAATAAACTGAGCGATGATTATAGATATAGTAATTTATATCGAACTATCATCCCCATGTTATCGACCAGAGATTTTGATTCCAACGGGAATTTATCTCATTGTGTAAAATGGTAAATAAAATGAATGATGATCATAAATATTAGTAATATATATAGATCCATCATCCCCATGTTCGACCAGAGAATTTTTATTCCAACGGGAAACTCTTGCAACAGCCTTTAGAGTAACTTGAAACTCAGTAACAGAATAAAAATCAGTTACTTCGTTATTATCATGATGTAAATACTCATTATATTTAATAGATTTTTTTTTAAAGATTTTTAAAGATTTTATATTAATAAGTGATACGGAGTTTTCATAACTCTTCTAAATATAGATAACAGTAGCGCTGGTAAAGCGTGCTAGTTTTTAACATATATATATATAAAGTTTAATTTAAAAGAAAGGAGTTATAAAACTTTACAAAACGTACTTATTTTTGACTATTATATATATATATATATATATATATATTGAAAACCTTTTCAAACATTACATTACATGTAACCAAGTATCATATGAAGAACTATAAAAAATTAATAAAGTTGACGAAAAGAAAAAAAATAAGCAACTTGATATTGAAAAATACAAATTCATTACTTTTTCAAGGGCATTGAATGAATGTTGTATGCAAATTAGGTGATCTCTCTGTCATGCTGTATGCAAACTGCTAAAATTTACAGCATGCACTGCCCTAGGTCACCTAAAAGACTTGAAAATAATTTCAAATAATATGTGGAAAAAACCAAGAGAGAAATAAACCTATGAAGTGGAAAAACTAAGAATAAACACATTAAACATCAAATACTAATTTTTCCCTAATAAATTTATGAAACATCCGTGTATATTCCAATGCTATAAAACCTGCTTCTAATGCAAGCGCTATTACACTCTCACTCTAATGACCGTCTTTCGAGGAATCACATTTTCTCTTGCGATGATTAATCTATACCTTATTACTATATCTATGGTAATGACATGGCACAGGGCAGTTAAGAGTCAGCCATGAAGTTAAGGTTATTACCAAGATATTTAACAACTTATAAATTAAACTAAAAGATTTTTAAAGTAAAATATACAGGTAAATACTTCAATAACAGCTTGTATTATGAAAAGGAAAATTCATTTAAAAATATATATATATATTTATTTACTATTTAATTATTTTTAATTACTTCATTGTGTATTAATAGCAGGAGACTTGGCGTTGGAATATTAAAACAGGAATAAACTACTACGTCAGAAACGCCAAAGAAAAATTATTGAGGTGCATACAGCTGTTTCGGTAGCCTAAAGCGTACCGTCATCAGTGCAAAAAAATAATTCTGAATCTGGAGAAGTACTCGTATATATAGGAGAGGGACCGGATTTAGTTCAACCAATAGGATTACGGAAGAGGTGGGGAGTGTGGCCAATAGGAGTTAAGGAATGTGTAGCTGTGTAAACAGTAGAAAAATTAAGGAAATGTGGACTGAATGTAAAATTTCCAACAATCAGACAAATAGGGAACAGCGAAATCACAATTTACAAGGTTTTTAAAATTTTTATAAATATGAAAAGCTTCAAAGAAATCGAGTTCATGAATGGATTTAGGTCTGCAAATTATTTTAGCTGAATTAAATTTAAAATTATGATTTTCCTCCCAGCAATGTTTAGAAATAGCCGATTTATTGGTTTCTTGTTTGCGGACGTAATTCATATGTTCTTTTAGACGAAATTTAAGACTGCGTTTAGTTTGGCCAATATATGATAAACCACACTGACAGGATATACTATAAATGCCCCAAGAATTATGCATATCAATAGGATCTTTTAACTGAGAAAAGGTGAGTTTATTGGAAGGCGAAAATATTATTTTAAAATCATATTGTTTGAGAATTTTAGCTATGGTTTGACTGGTTTTAGAAAAATAGGGTAAAACAATACTGATATTAGAAGTGACTGATTTAGTAGACGAAATACGAGGGAGTTGTAATTTTTGGATAGCTTTGTCTATAATGGAAGGATCATAACCTCTGTCAATTGCGATGGCTTTCAGGTATTTAATTTCAGATTTAAATAAAATAGGATTTGAACAAATATTAAGGGCACGGTTTACAAAAGTATAGAAAGCAGCCATTTTTTGGTTAGGTGGGTGACATGAACGCGCATGGGGAGGAAGGGAGACTGCAAAATTTTTACGATAGACAGTGGTTGAAAATCCATTTACAGTGCGAGAGACGAGGGTGTCAAGAAATGGAAGGGAGCCATTATTTTCTATTTCATATGTAAACTGGATATTACTGTCAATTGAATTTAAGGTTTCTAAGACATGGTCAATATTGTGAAGAGATGTGTCAATAAGCGTGAAGGTGTCGTCAACATAACGGGTCCAAAAAGGAAAAGATATTTTCTTAAAAAGCTTGCTTTCGAAATAGTGCATGTAAATGTCTGCGAGAATTGGGGAGAGAGGGGAACCCATGGCTAAACCTTCAGACTGACGATAGAATTTATTTTGGAAAGAAAAAGTGGTTTGTGATAAACAAATGCGGGTAAGAGAAATTAATTCTTGTATTTCAAAAGAGGTGAAATGAAACTCTTTTAATCTATTTTCGAGACAACAGAGGGTGCCACTTATTGGAACATTAGTGAAAAGAGATTTTACATCAAAAGAAACCATAGTGAGATTAGTGTGAGGGCAATTTTGAATATTTTTTGCAAAATTTATGGAATTCTTAACAGTATAACTATTAGCAGCAAGAAGTGGAGCAAAAATTGTGGTGAGAAATTTAGCTAGATTATAGGAAGCAGTACCGATATTAGAGACTATTGGACGAAATGGAATATTGGGTTTGTGAACTTTTGGTAAAGCATAAATCCCATCTTATCCCTTCTATTGCTAATTGTGCCAGATTTTATGCTTTACCAAAAGTTCACAAACCCAATATTCCATTTCGTCCAATAGTCTCTAATATCGGTACTGCTTCCTATAATCTAGCTAAATTTCTCACCACAATTTTTGCTCCACTTCTTGCTGCTAATAGTTATACTGTTAAGAATTCCATAAATTTTGCAAAAAATATTCAAAATTGCCCTCACACTAATCTCACTATGGTTTCTTTTGATGTAAAATCTCTTTTCACTAATGTTCCAATAAGTGGCACCCTCTGTTGTCTCGAAAATAGATTAAAAGAGTTTCATTTCACCTCTTTTGAAATACAAGAATTAATTTCTCTTACCCGCATTTGTTTATCACAAACCACTTTTTCTTTCCAAAATAAATTCTATCGTCAGTCTGAAGGTTTAGCCATGGGTTCCCCTCTCTCCCCAATTCTCGCAGACATTTACATGCACTATTTCGAAAGCAAGCTTTTTAAGAAAATATCTTTTCCTTTTTGGACCCGTTATGTTGACGACACCTTCACGCTTATTGACACATCTCTTCACAATATTGACCATGTCTTAGAAACCTTAAATTCAATTGACAGTAATATCCAGTTTACATATGAAATAGAAAATAATGGCTCCCTTCCATTTCTTGACACCCTCGTCTCTCGCACTGTAAATGGATTTTCAACCACTGTCTATCGTAAAAATTTTGCAGTCTCCCTTCCTCCCCATGCGCGTTCATGTCACCCACCTAACCAAAAAATGGCTGCTTTCTATACTTTTGTAAACCGTGCCCTTAATATTTGTTCAAATCCTATTTTATTTAAATCTGAAATTAAATACCTGAAAGCCATCGCAATTGACAGAGGTTATGATCCTTCCATTATAGACAAAGCTATCCAAAAATTACAACTCCCTCGTATTTCGTCTACTAAATCAGTCACTTCTAATATCAGTATTGTTTTACCCTATTTTTCTAAAACCAGTCAAACCATAGCTAAAATTCTCAAACAATATGATTTTAAAATAATATTTTCGCCTTCCAATAAACTCACCTTTTCTCAGTTAAAAGATCCTATTGATATGCATAATTCTTGGGGCATTTATAGTATATCCTGTCAGTGTGGTTTATCATATATTGGCCAAACTAAACGCAGTCTTAAATTTCGTCTAAAAGAACATATGAATTACGTCCGCAAACAAGAAACCAATAAATCGGCTATTTCTAAACATTGCTGGGAGGAAAATCATAATTTTAAATTTAATTCAGCTAAAATAATTTGCAGACCTAAATCCATTCATGAACTCGATTTCTTTGAAGCTTTTCATATTTATAAAAATTTTAAAAACCTTGTAAATTGTGATTTCGCTGTTCCCTATTTGTCTGATTGTTGGAAATTTTACATTCAGTCCACATTTCCTTAATTTTTCTACTGTTTACACAGCTACACATTCCTTAACTCCTATTGGCCACACTCCCCACCTCTTCCGTAATCCTATTGGTTGAACTAAATCCGGTCCCTCTCCTATATATACGAGTACTTCTCCAGATTCAGAATTATTTTTTTGCACTGATGACGGTACGCTTTAGGCTACCGAAACAGCTGTATGCACCTCAATAATTTTTCTTTGGCGTTTCTGACGTAGTAGTTTATTCCTGTTTTAATACTTCATTGTGTATTATGTCAATTATGAATAAACATATTACATAAATTAAATTAATGTATATAAATGAAGATAAGAAGCCGTGGAAAACAAAATATGATTAAAAATTAAAAGAAAAATATCTCAGACAAAAGCACATTAACCCCCAACACCCATAGCACCCAACACGTTACTTGGATTTTATTTCATGTATTTGAAAAAGTCTGATAGGTTATGGAATAAATATAGAAGCTGGGATTCCCTCCTTCAGTTCTACTACATCAGAACAAGTACAGAATCTTTATCGTAACCCTTTCATGAAAAAATCCAAATAGGGGTTAAATCTGGTGACAGAGAAGGAGCAAATTTAATGTTTATTTTTTTTTATTTTTTTCCCCGTGAAAGCATATTTCATTTTCTGTTGGAAAAAAAAAAGTAATTTTTTTTTTTTTTTTTTTTTTTGGCAACTATTAAAAATTTAAATGTCCATTTTTAAAGCTTTTACCAGGTTATTATTTTCATATTTTTATTAAATTTAAAAAATCTAATCAAAATTTCGTTACAAATAAGGTAGCAAGTGAAAGGGGCATTTTTTCTGAATCCGTCGGATTGATTAACTTATCGATCGGACACTTAATTAACTAAAGTATGAAAAGCTGGTGGCAACAAACAGAAGAAAGCTTGAGATTCACAAACATACCGTAGTGAATGACAGTAAGTACATAAGAATTTGGGGATAATAAAAAAAGTATTTGAGGTAAGATATTAGGTATTTAAAATGAAAATTAAAACGTACAGTCAAATCTGATGAAAATATATTTCAAGCTAGCGACTCGAGTGTTAAGTGTGATATATATAACTAGTATATAACCCCGTCAAAAATGACGGAATGTGAAATCAATTAAGGTAGTGAATCAACGAATGCTTTGCCTGCTTCGCTGGACACTATATTTAAAGGGGACTAATGTGCAAGTTGCACCAGACGGAACTAATATACAAGTTGTACCTGACGGGACTAATGTGCAAGTTGCACCGAACGAAAAAACTATTTCTTCTAACGAAAATACCTACTAACCCAGGACGATAGTTCTAATATAACGTATCATATTTATCGTAATATAACTTAGTACTTATTTCACTTTTTTCTTCGACACGTTTTAATCTAAATACTATTAAGTGAGCAATATTTGTATATATATTTCACTGTTCTCGAAAACGGTAGCTCGGACAGTCACGAGATTTAACACAAAGGTGCCCCCCGAAGGATCATTGTGCACACCGAAGTCAGAATTTCGAATTTCTGTTTAGTTTTCTTTTAATTAATAAAAATATGAAAATAATAAGCTAATAATAGCGAAAAATTAGCCATTTAAATTTAATCCATAATTTAATTGTTGCCAAAAAAAAAAAAAAAAAAAAAAAAATACGAGTTTATTTATTTATTTATTTTTTTTCCAACAGGAAAATAAATACATTTATCTAAACATGAACAATACTACACACTACTGATCGCAGAGCCTCCAAATTTGACATATAGGTACCTGGGACCCTGCAGGTGTGCACCTCATCGAGATTTTTTCGAATTTCGAATTTGAATTTTTTAAATTAATGTTTTTTCGATTTTAAACATTGGCTTTTATGTTTCATTTTTCATGAATTTATTCTCCGATTGTAATCGGCTGCGTATCTTAGCAACGGCTATATTATGCAATTTATTTTTTATTTAATACATTTATTTGAGGGCGAATCTTTTTTCTCTTTTTAATTTATTATATTTATTGGAAATAAAATGGTAATGCAGTAGAAAAAATTAAATATATTAAATTTAAAATTTAAAAACGTATTTATAACAGTTATGTTTATGTATAATTTTTGTAGTATAACAAAAATTATTTTTCATTTGTTAATTTAATTCCTTTAAAAGTTTTTTTTTTTTTTTTCTAATTTATAGTATTTGTCAGGAAATAATGGTAGTATATAGTAGAAAGGATTAAACTGATTGGAATTTATTTGTTTTTTATGTATTTAATTCCTTCTGAAAGAAAATCTACTTTTTATTTTATTTCATTACATTGGTCGGAATCAAATTGTAATACGTAAATAGCATGAGCAATAAAATACTTGGTTCAAAAACTAAAATATTTAATAGACGCTGAGATACAGTTATCTTTAAAATCGTAGTTCTTAAATAATGGCAGACCCACCTATCGTCAATAAATACCCATATTGAAATACATAGGAAAGACATTTCTGCAGGCAGTGGGGACCTGCTCCCGATACAGTGCGGGCAGAGAAAGAGATGCCGTAGTCAGCGAGTACCCGATGCGAGGTCTAGAGCGATTCCAATGTAATTATTTTAGTTTTTATTTATAATGTGATGTGAAAAATAAATAATGATCCAATTCTTTTGGAGATTCATTTAAATATAGTGGCCAGCGAAGCGGGCGTAGCCTGCTAGTAAGTAGCCTGCTAGCGAGTACCCGATGCGAGGTCTAGAGCGATTCCAATGTAATTATTTTAGTTTTTATTTATAATGTGATGTGAAAAATAAATAATGATCCAATTCTTTTGGAGATTCATTTAAATATAGTGGCCAGCGAAGCGGGCGTAGCTTGCTAGTAAGTAATTTTTATATGCATGGGCAAATTTAATATTTTTTAATTTTTTGCGTGAAAACATTATTTCATCTTATGCCTCCCCCCTCCCCTCAATATATATATATATATATATATATATATATATATATATATATATATATATAACAATAACTGGTAAATTTTTTTTGCAACAATCATAAATTTAAATCTCCAATTTTGAAATTATTTTCATATTTTAATTAATTCTAAAATATCTAATCAAATCTTCGTTGCAAATAAGGTGCCAAATGAAAGGTACCATATTTGTAACGAAGTAACCTTAGGTACCTTATTTGTAACTTTATTTATTTTAACTAATTTGATAAATATGACGTCACAATCAACTGTTTGTTTATATCAGATAAGTACATTATCATGATTGCAAGAAAATGATGTAATAATTATTAGCCCATAATTTTTATGATTGAATTTTACATTACATTTTAATTTTATCCTCCATGGGTATTTTAGAATTGCAATGGTAGTTATAAACTTTCGTTGAAATCTTTTTACATATTGAGATTAAGGTAAAAGTGCAAGCACGAAAAATGTTCAGTTTTGAAAGATATTTCTAATGATGTAACATTTATGCAGATTAATAAAAAAATAAATAAATAAAAATAAAAATATATAGCATTTCTAAGGAAAAAAAAAAAAAAAAAAGGCTACCAAAAGTTTCTGTTTTGAAGCGGTGTAAACCGGAATCGTGAATGACAGATGAGGGTCATTATATATATTAATAATAATATTGCAGAAAGTGAACATAATTATACAACTATTCATAATGTAAATGAATTTTAGGGTTTTGCAGCAACAAAACTCATACACTTATATAGTTCTGGGAGGTAGGTGAGGCCGTTCAGTTCTTTTCGAGCTTTAAGATTTTGGCTTATATATTTGTGATAAAAGAGAAAAAAAAAAATATATATATATATACAGACACGTCATTATTTCATTATTTAAAACATGAAAATCTGACATTGACAGATTTTAATTTAGTGCCAGAGGCCTACTGCTAAACTTGTTAATATCGACAAATTCTTCTTTAGTTAATTCGTGACGATCTAAATTCCGTGATAAAGTTTTCATTAAATCAAACCAATGTGTTTCAGCTGCAGATACTGTAACAAATAACGTTGGAAGTCCAAACTGTCTTATAGCCGCAAAACAACGTTTTTTCTCTTTTTCCCAATGAGGGGGAGGTGTGCCTTGGGGGGGACTCATGTCAAAGTTGGGCCTTGGGGGGACTCATGTCAAAGTTGTACCTTGGGGGGGACTCATGTCAAAGTTGGGCCTTGGGGGGACTCATGTCAAAGTTGTGCCTTGGGGGGGGAACTCATGTCAAAGTTGTACCTTGGGGGGGGACTCATGTCAAAGTTGGGCCTGGGGGGGGACTCATGTCAAAGTTGGGCCCTGGGGGGACTTCATTCAATAAATCCCCATTCAATAATCCGACTGAAATAGGCCCTTAGCACTATTAAGAGTGACGTATAAAAATTCGACAACGCTGTGTTCGACTGAAATAGGGGTACCTTGGGGGGGACTCATGTCAAAGTTGGGCCTTGGGGGGACTTCATTCAATAAATCCCCATTTAATAAACCGACTGAAATAGGCCCTTAGCACTATTAAGAGTGACGTATAAAAATTCGACAACGCTGTACCGACTGAAATAGGCCTCTAGCACTAAAAAAAAAAAAAAAAAAAAAATGTGCGTATTACATGTATTTGAAGGAAAATTCAATTGTGATGAAGTTAACATTATTATTATTATTTTTTTAATAATACTAAAAAGATTCTTATAATAAAATACATAAAAGCTCCACGCTAAATGTTCATAAATACAAATTTAGGTGAATTACATCTCATATATTGCATTATATGTAAATTTCAAAAATTTGTAATAATAGGAAGGATTTAATATACATATGTAAGTGTTGTATTTTATTTATTTTAATGGGATTAATTTATAAGTTATTTGGAAGATCATTGAGACAAATAGAAACAGAGTGAATCATGTATCAAATGCATCAAGAAAGTAAATTCTAAAACGTTTATCTTTTGTGTTATAATAATTGTTTTGTTTTTGATCTTACTACTACTGCTTTAAAAGAACTTAGTGTTGCGACTTAAGTAATAATTTTTCCTCCAAATTTTTTTAATAATTTGAAAACGATTTGCTTAAATATTTTAATTGGTTACGGCAATTTGTTTGTCTAAACTAGAGAGACATAAAAATAAGTTTATAATTTACTCAGTTAACGAATGTTATTGTCCTGCTACTTTTTACCATATTTTTATAAACTCGCTTTATTGTTTGTTTGTTTGTTTGTCCCGTACAAATCTTGCAATCGATTTTTAACTGACTTCCCGATTAGCTAGACATTTGAAACTTTTAGAATAGCTCAGAACACGATGACAATGCATTCTTTTAATACTTTTATTCAATTAATAAGTGTTTTCTTTTAATTAATTAATAAAATGTGAAAATAATAACCTCACAGTAGCTTTAAAATCAGCCATTAAAGTTTTATTTATAATTTAATTGTTGCTAAAAAAATTTACGATTTTTTTTTTTTTTGACAGGAAAATAAATAGATTTACTTAAACGTAAACAATAAAAAATCGTAAAAAATTAAATTATGCATCTCACAAAAATTAGCGTCATTATCAATTTAAAAATTTTATACACATTGATAAAGTACTAATGTAGTTCTATAGGTATAACTTCCCGACTAGCTAGACATTTGCAACTTTTAGAATAGCTCAGAACATGATGACAATGCATTTTTTTAATACTTTTAATCAATAAATAAATGTTTGAAAATTTCTTATAATTGCTCTCTTTACTACGCATTTGATCATTTTCTTTCAAGTTGAGGGGATAATTCATCAAAACTTTTTTTAAAAGTATTTATTAAGGCTGTTCTCAAAAGAGAACATGAATTTTGGGCATAAGAAAAAAAAAAAAATTACTTTCACATATGTAAAAAAAAGTAGACCTACTAGTCTAGTTTCCTGAAAATCGCATAAAGTTTTCTTTTTTCCTTTAAAGCAAATACTTTTGACAAAAAAAAAAAATAAATAAATAAATAAAATAAATAAATAAATAAATAAATAAAAATAAATAAACAAATTGACTTTTTCAATATTTGTAATGTGAAGTTTTGAAATATTCTGTGACAGAAAAACAGAATTAGGATTAAAGAAAAAAAAAAAAAAAAATTCTACATGTACGTATGTGTAATTTTGATAAAAGGAATTTTTTTTTAATTTTGATTTAATCTTTTAAATATATAGGGCAAAAAACACGCTTTCAAGCTTAAATCGGCTCCAAATTATCTTAGAAAAGCGATTTCTAATCCGTGGTTCGGTAATACGTATCCATACACGGAATAAAATAAGATTTTGCAAAATCTCCCCCTCCTCTTCTCACCCTTTAATAGCGCGGATTCAAACATAACTCTGTTCCAGATTTTCTTAGGAAAGCGATTTTTTAATTTGTATTGTTAGTTACGTGTATGCAACACGCACTTTAAAGAGATTTTTCTAAATCCCCCCCCCCCCCCTTCCCGTCGGGCGGGCGGAGAAATTTGCGGTTTCAAGTTAGTTTAAACCTGCTACAAATTACCTTAGAATGTCGAATTTTAAAGTGCGGGTGGTGATTAAATATACGGAACATGCACTTTGGTGGGATTTCGGGAAATTTCTAACTTACCCTGGGGAAGAGGGGGAGTAAAAAACGAGTAAGTTGCTGCCGAAGGGAGTGGGGACCCGGACTCCTCATGGGTCGAGCGGAAAAAACCCTACCGAACGCAGCGGTAACATTAATTTAGGTTTCGACAGGTTTCAGTGATTTTTTTTTTTTTTTTTTTTTTTTTTTGAGATCTTTTTAATAATGTTATGGAATTTTAAGAATTCATTTAAATATAGTAAACAGCGAAGCGGGCAAAGCCTACAAATATAGAATACGAATCAATTATTGTGTTTTAAGAGACAATTCTAGAATATAAGCTGTAGTTAAATGCGCCGAAAAAAATAGCACCAGCTTAAAGTTTTGTGAGCAAATACCATAAGAAAATATGTTATACATTTTCGAGAGATAACACATACAGGAAAAGAAGAAAGTAATGGGATTTTTTTACGGGCGGATTTTCCTCAATCTGTTTTTTTTTTTTTTTTTTTTACATTCTTATACTCATATATGACACAGAAAGTGTTAATTTTTGGTCTGATTTTCGAAATTAAGTTTTTCCTACATTTACACATTTTATGGTGTCGTCCTAAATCATAATAGTATGGGGATGGTATTTGAAATTTTTTAATGTAATCCGACAAATGGATTATGTGCTGTGCTGAAACATCCAAGCAAATTCAAATACTAAATGCATTACGAAACGTCTGTAGGTGAAATTTCTAGTAGTCATTATTTACTGATAGATATAAGCATGCTTTGTATAAAATATGGCATAAAAAAATTCACAATTTGATTACAAGGCCCCACGAAAGAACTCGGATATGTTAAGCCAATACAGTAAAGTCTCGTACAACGCGGTGGCAGAGATGACAAATAAATAAAACAGTTTTATTTTTTAATACCACTAAATTTTTAGAGTGCCAATCTATTGGTTCATACACTCGATTTAGTTTTTGTATAAAACAGTTGCTTTGATATAAAATTACCCTAACAACACATCTTTTCCAAATGTCATCTTCAGGATGTCCTATGGATGAAAAGGACATCTATGGACATCCTATGAACATCTTCAAGATGCATTATGGACAAGTGTGTTGTTAGTGGTGTTAAAAATAAAATTGTAATATTCATGAGGCAAACTTGCACCTGCGTTGTAACGAGACTTTACTGTATAGAAATTGCTGAAAATATATTTCAAGTTCTGTTATGAATTATTCATACGGTGCTAAATTTAAATACACTATCTGGTATGCATATAATTTGTAGAAAATATACAGGTCCACCTAAAATTAAACAAAAACATTCTTTTCTATTGAACGTAACTGATAAAAATGCTTTATTATATTGCATCAAGTACAAGAAAAACTGTTTAGTAACGACAATTTTTTTTCATGCTTGCATGATAGACTACGAATTGTTTAAAGGTCAATTTTCATGACTATAACTTTTTTCTATAATTAACAATGCTTTGAGGTCCCTAAATACGAAAAATCAAGTTTTTGCCGGTTAGTCTGTATATATCTCTGTTATTAACATAACTTTAAAAAATGCAAAGAGTTCAAATTTCGTATTTTGAAAATTACGCTTGAGAAGTTTGACCAAGCTTACTAAGTTTCAAGGAATTGTGTTGATGAAAGTTTCCATTAAAAGTTTTATGAATGTAATATTCAAGGGGGAACATATAACATATTTTAAATGATACTTTTTTTTAAAAATATTTTGAAGTGTTTTAAAGTACGTCCCTATACCATAGCTACACACTTTTCCATTTTTTTCATCAGTTTTATCATCACTACTTTTTAAGGAACATATATTTTCGACAATTAAATAAGTGGAAAAAAGTCATAAAACTTTCTGGTGTTAAGTTGCCTTTGAAAAACGGGAGATTTGGAAACTTTGGCATACAGTACTTGTTAAATTACACCTTAGATTGTAATCTGTCTAATATTCATATACAGGGTAAAAGAAAGTCGAGTAGGTTACATGCCACATTTTTTAAGGCAGAAATGAGACAGTCAATAACTGTCCGAAACTCAAATTCTTTTCAATTCACAGAAAAATGAAAAGCACCACTCGATGTAATGTTCCCTTCAATAGACATATATCAGAATTTCAGAGGAACCTTCTATTTTAAAATGCACATTGAAAATAGAAGGGGGGGGGGGGGGGGGGGTGCGATCAATTTCAAAATGTGTTTTCGGCAAAAAACGATAAATTTCGGGGACATAATAATTAAAATAAAATAGGTTGAAGGCGTTTCAATTTTTCTGTAAATGTGACAGTAATGATGTTTCAAACGTCTGTCTTTCTATCAAACGTTTTCATCATTCAAAACAAAATACCTGTTTCGAATCCCATTTTGATTATTTTAACCGAAATTCTGCTTCTTTAAAAAATGTAAAGAGCTAATTTATTTATTTATTTATTTTTAATATCAAATATTATTTGTCAATTTTTAATATTTATGCATGAAAAATGATATAAAAAATGTGTCTCAATGAAAAACAACTTGCAACCACGTCTCAGATCACGCATATCCCCCCCTCCCTCAAAGTAACGTGTATCTTCTATATAGAAAAACTCTTTTATATTCAATTTTCCTGTTCATAAATAAAAGTGCCTGCTTTTTTTTTTTTTTTTTTCGAGTAAAATTAATTTTGGAAATATATCTGAAAGTAGCAAGTCTGAATTTAAGAAAAGTAGAAATCAAATGAACTCAACATAATAATTACACTAACATAATATTTAATCTTATATAACATTACTTAACATTGAATTATGCAAAATAAGAGCTTAGAAAAAAAAAAATCTCACATTTTAAAAATTTGTCTACTTTAAAAATGGTCTGAAATTTTATATATTATATAAAAATATCACGGTGAGTTAAAATGAGGAAAACTATAACTAGTTTTATTTTATGTTTATCAAATTATTTATATAAAATATTAACATTACAATTTCATATTTAGTTGTTCAAATGTTATAATGCGTGTGAAGCAGGGAATGAAGGGAAAAGCATTCTTTTTAGAGTATAATGTTTTGTTTTTCAAAATTATATATTTATTTTATAATTTATTTCCATACTTGAGGTTAAATTTTGTATTTCAGTTTGCACATTTTAGGGCGTTTCCTAAAAGAAGCTTGGTTCAACGTATATGCATTTCTACAAAAGTTTTACGTTGAAAATAATCTGGTGTGTCACTCCCACAACTTTATCTTACTCTGAAATTTAATACTATAAATACAGATTGGAGATTAAGGGGAAAATAATGAGTACTGTTATGCTAACCTATGTTAAAACCATTCAAATTAGGCTTCGGAACAGCTTTATTTGACAAGTAATTCCGTGGGAGGGGCTACCGCCCCCCTCAACCCCTCGTTTCATTACTGTATCTACATTTACATACAATTCGAATCTGTTATCAAATTCAAAATTTCATTTAAAAATATTGAGCCAACTTTCACAACAACATTCCTTGAAACTTTTCTAGTAACAAACACATTAACTGCAAAATACAACATTTGTATCGCCTAAAATTATTTGTTTTTAATTCATTCTAACAGACACGGACAAAGGTCAAACGTTAAACTATTGACTTCGGCATTCAGGAAGCCCCAAAACGTCTAAATATACAAAAAAATAAAAATAAAAATAAAAACAAGCTATGAATATTTAGCTTAAAAAGATACACTATTTACTATATGGCTATGAGGAATTAATTTCAATTCCTGAACAGCTTTCCTGCACATGGTAAAATATTACAGAAAAACACTTACACTAACAATAAAAAAGAATTTTATGGCTGAAATATTAGCAGCCCTGTATATCTTCTAAAAGTTATGCACACATCACGTGGAAGACATAAATATAATCATATATTAATACCACATAGCACAACCTGAAGAATACTTCCATCAATTTTCAAGTATTATCGTACTATAATCTAGTTCTTTTGTGCAGCCCTGTAAACGAACAGTGGATGATTTCTATACCCTATTCTACATGAAACATGCTTTTACGTATATAAAAATATACACTAAGCGACAAAAAAAAAAAAAAAAGCTGCACTGTAGAAAAAATGACCTTTTTTATTTGTAATAACTTCAAAACTAATAGTTGAAACAAATAAAACTGTCGTGTTTGCATAATATCAAAGCGATGAAATGATACCTATGTACATTTTTGATTTAATAATTCACTTTATTACACTCTGCGAAGTAATTAATAAAAATCTACATAAAACTTTCTTTTTAAACGTAATATAATAAACATATACTTTGTACTGTATTATGATTTATTATATAATATAAACAAGTTATATTTTAATATACATGAAATAGAACTACTTATTTATTAGATATAAGCAATTTTTTAATAAAAATATGTATTCTGCATTGAGTTATTCCACCTTTTTATGGAATTACTGCTTTAATGCGCAATGGCATAGTATTATACAGTGTTTTCTCTATATATTAAAAAAAAAGTTACTATCGCTGGAGTCAAATTTTTTTTGTCTGCGACTGCATCTTCTCGCGGAGGGCAGGGTCCTTCGTGTCATGAGAGGTATGAATGTGTTCCGAATAATCCAAGGAAGACATTTCAGCTGCTTAGAAATTTCTCTCATTTTAATTAAAGAAGTTATTAACTAAAAACGACAAGTTTATGAAGGTACTCTATTTGCCACTTTGAAAAAAATTTCTCCCAGTGACGTTATTCTTTTGTCATGAAGTCATTTTACACGGGAAAATTAAAATATGATCCATAGTTATAGGTAGGTAGGTTGGGTTTAGCGTCGCACCCATTACACAACATTTACTGCGCTATGGCTAATTGGCGACGGTCTGGGACACATCCCTAGGGATGTTCCGGAGACATGCCATCACAAATTTTATAATCCACGGAGGGGATGGCTCCCCCGCTTTGCTGATCCCCAGAGGTATTGTTTTGATGGGAACATGGCGGATTTTGCGGCCACGGCGGTTTTATGTGCACCAGCCTCCATTAATGTTTAAAAGAAGAAAAAAAAAAGGAATATCAACGTTGGTGTTAGTAACAGTTTTTCTCTACTTTTAGAAAATTAAAATATGATCCATGGTTGTAGGTAGGTAGGTAGTTAGGTAGGTTGGGTTTGACGTCGTACCATTTCTGCACTATGGATAATTGACGACGGTCTGGGACGCAACTCTAGGGATGTTCCGGAGACGTGCCACCACATTTTTTATCCTACACGGAGGGAACGGCTTCCCCTCTTCCCCAAAGGTATAATTTTGATGGGAACATGGAAGACATTGCGACCACGAAAGATTTGACGTGCACCAGCCACCATTAGTGTACACGACGGTCTTTGGCCAGCTCGAGTACCGGACCCGCAATCTTCCAATTACGAGCTCGGCGCTTTACCGACTGGGGTACCGCGGTCCGGATCTATGGTTGTAAAAAAGAAATAAAAATTGTCATATACTAAATCTGTAATGCAAAATGGTCTAGATATTATGAATTTTATTCCATTAAAAAAAAAAAAAAAAAAAAAAAAAAAACTGATTTTTAGCATAATTTTCATAAAAGTAAATAATGTGCTATTAAATATTATATATTTCAATTTGACATTGAATATGGGGATTTTTATAATAATTTTCTGCTTCTGTCTTGTTTTATGCACTAATAATATTCCTGTTCTGTGAAAGGAAAGCAGCGAATAGGCGGGTAGAGCTCTGCATGTGTTAATAAATAAAGTAAGTCGGGTGGAGGCAAAGCCTCCCTCGGTGGTTGGTGAGCGGAGCGAGCAGGGGGCTGAGCCCCCTATTAATACAAATATCAGAAATTTCTCTGTGCCAAATATCATAAATAATTTTTTCTAATCCTTGCAAGGTTGTAGGTTGCAATTTTTTAATCCTCGGCCCTTTCCCGCGCTTTTTTATAGACTAAACATTTGAGATTAGGGCTATTTCCAAGTCTGATAAAAAAGTAATTCTACGATATTTTTTGTGGGATTTAACTTAAAGTTTAAAAAGATATGATTGCTTACAGAATTATAAGTTCTCATGGGATAGGATAGGTAATTTTAACAATTTGAATCGAATAAACGCACCACAGATTCCCTTAAGTATGGTGCAATATTATCTTGAAATTATGTTTGCAGGAAAGTCTGAGATGCCTTCAAATTAGTCGGTTAGGCGCCATTTTTATAATGGCTGCGTTTTATTTCGAGTTAATTGATCCCTTGACCTTGAGCATAAAAATTTGCCCGACTCATTGAAAATTAATGAACCTCCGTACCATAATGTACGGAGAATGTGTCACTGTTTTATGAATACAATTTTCAATAATTCGGTCACATTTTTATCATCTTACTAGTTTTTATTTATCAGCCCGAAATAAAATGAACTTGACTCATCAGAGAAAACCAGTTCGGCCTAATAATTAACTGATATATTAGTTCCCCATCATACTATAGGTTTGGGGAACTTAGGTAATCGTGAAAATTTTCGACCTCGGTTTTTTGACTTTTCTACACGTTTTTAGGTGTGAGGAATCCGAAAATGACAAAATTTCTATGGTGTCTGTCTGTAGGGTGTCTGTTAGTGGGTTAGTGGGTTAGTGTGTTAGTCTGTTAGTGGGTCAGTCCGTTAGTTTGTTAGTCTGTGTACACGATATCTCAAGAACAAATTGTCGCAGAGAGGTCAGATCAGTTTGAAAATATTACTTTCGACACTGGCAAGAACCCTATTGATTTGCAACATTCGAATTTAAAAACTTCGTAAGTTATTAGAAATTTACGATTTTCTTAACATGGGAGAATAGGACAAAAATTCACTTAAACGTGCATTAAATGGAAACTTTTTACTGTAAAAATGTCAGACCAGTTTTAAAATATCAGTTTGGATGCCGGAATGAACATCAGTAACTATAAATATGCTACTTTGAAAATTTCGCAAGTTATTGGAAATTTACGAATTTCTTAACATGGCAGTATAGGGCAAAATTTCACATAAACGTCAATTTTTAGAGATATTTTCATCGTAAAGATGTCAGATTACTTTTGAAATATTATTTAGGACACTGGCATGAATATTAATGACTATGAATTTTCCAACATAAAGATTTCGTAAGTTATTGGAAATTTAGGAATTTCTTAACATGTCAGAATAGAGCAAAATTTCACATAAACGTCAATCTTGAGGGATATTTTCATCGTAAAGATGTCAAACCACTTTCGAAATATTATTTAGGATACTGGCATGAATATCATAGACTATGATTTTTCCAATTTAAAAAAATTCGTAAGTTATTTGGAATTTACGATTTACTTAACATGTCAGAATAAGGCAAAATTGAGCATAAATTTCCATTTTGAGGATCCTAAATACATTAGACAGCTTCAAAATTAAGTTTATGATATTTGTTTGAACATGATTGAATACAAATATTCTACTAGGAAATTTTCGTAAATTATTCGTAATTTACGATTTTATCAACATAGCGAAATTGTAAATATTTCATATAAATATGAATTTTGAGGTTTATTGCATTGGAAATAGTAGCATGAAAACTAAACAACAGAAATGACCCTGATAAAATAAATTAATAAATTAGAATAAGATAATTATATCGAAGTGAACGGTGGATAGCCTATTAGGCGGGGATTTCATTCTGTCACTGTATCAAGCTTTGGTCAAATTCATTTCTTTTAACATGATTATAATATGTCTCGCACTAGAAATTTCTGAGAACATAAATATGATGGGGAACTGAGCAGAGTCCACCTATGCCAACTAGTTTTTTAAATTTTTAGTTAACTGAAGTCTTGTTTTTAACACTTTCCAACAAGGTTGAAAAGTGTTTATGACTTCGCTTTGTCTGTCTGTCTGTCTGTCTGTCCGCGCTCTAACTCCCGTAAATATCTATGGAATTTCTTGAAACTGATATATGTTATTCTAGTTCACTATCGGACGTTCCCTATTGAAAATGGAGTTTATACCTCTACTGGTTTGTGTACAGGGACACCCGAAAGTATTTCAAAGCATTGTGTTCTATGAGAGGTATTTCTATAAACCATAATTTTATACCTTTACTGTAGACATACCTTCATGAAATTAAAATATGTTATTCAAGTTCACTATTTGACGTTCCCTATTAAAAATGGAGATTATACCTCTACTGGTTTGTGTACAGAGACACCCGAAAGTATTTCAAAGCATTGTGTTCTATGACAGGTATTTCTATAAACCATATTTTCATACTTTTACTGTAGACATATCTTAATGAAATTGAAATATCTTATTCAAGTTCACCATTGGACATTTCCTATTGAAAATGGAGTTTATAACTCTACTCCGGTTTGTGTACAGGGACACCCAAAGTATTTTAAAGCATTGCTTCTATGAGAGGTATTTCTATAAACCATATTTTCATAACTATACTGTAGACATATCTTAATGAAATTGAAATATGTTATGCAAATTCACTATCGGTCGTTCCCTATTGAAAATGGAGTCTATACCTCTACTGGTTTGTGTACAGGGACACCCGAAAGTATTCCAAAGCATTGTGTTCTATGAGAGGTATTTCTATAAACCATATTTTAATACCTTTACTGTAGACATATCTTAATGAAATTGAAATATGTTATTCAAGTTCACTATCGGACGTTCCCTATTGAAAATGGAGTTTATACCTCTACTGGTTTGTGTACAGGGACACCCGAAAGTATTTCAAAGCATTGTGTTCTATGAGAGGTCTTTCTATAAACCATATTTTCATATCTTTACTGTAGACATATCTTAATGAAATTGAAATATGTTATTCAAGCTCACTATTGGATGTTTCCTGTATCAAATGGAGGAAATACCATCATCGGCTTATGTACAGGGACACTCAAAAGTATTCCAAAGCATTGCGTTCTAGGAGAGATATTTCTATAAATCAAATTTTAATAACTTTACTATTCACGAAGTTTTAGGAAATTGAAATATGTTATTTTCATGCACAAAAGAATGCTTTGCATAGAATGTAGCATGATTAGCATTAGATTTACAGGGTGACACAAAAATATCCAGTGATATTAAGAGGTATTAATAAAAAATTGCTAGAATTGTACTTTCGTTAAGGTTAAGCGTTTTTAACACTTTCTAGCATTTTTTAAGTGTGAATATGATTTCCGTTTTGTGTATCTGCCTGTCCGTCCGTCTGTCTGTCTACCTGTCTGTCTGTCCGATCTCTAACACCCGTAAATCTTTATGGAATTTCTTAAAACAGATATATGTTATTCAAGTTCACTATCGAATGTTCCCTATTGAAAATAGAGTTTATACCTCTACAGGTTTGTGTACAGGGACACCCGAAAGTATTTAAAAAGCATTGTGTTCTATGAGATTTATTTCTATAAACCATATTTTCATACCTTTTCTGTAGACATATCTTAATGATATTGAAATATGTTATTCAAATTTCATATTGGATGTGCCCTGTGTAAAATGGAGGAAATATCACCACCGATTTATATACAGAGACACTCAAAAGTATTCCAAAGCATTGCGTTCTATGAGAGATATTTCTATAAATCAAATTTTAATAACTTTACTTTCCACGAAATTTTAGGAAACTGAAATATGTTATTTAAATGCACAAACAAATTCTTTGCATAGAATGTAGCATGATTAGCATTAGATTTACAGGGTGACCCAAAAATAGCCATTTATATTAAGAGTTATTAATAACAAAATGCTAGAATTGTACTTTCGTTTACGTTAAGCGTTTTTAACACTTTCTAACATTTTTAAGTGTGA
Organism: Salticus scenicus; assembly: GCA_963930645.1. Lineage (NCBI taxonomy): Eukaryota > Metazoa > Arthropoda > Arachnida > Araneae > Salticidae > Salticus > Salticus scenicus. Next base: position 125,179,824 of record OZ005655.1, on the reverse strand, counting down.
ATATGATTTCAGTTTGTGTATCTGCCTGTCCGTCCGTCTGTCTATCTGCCTGTCTGTCTGTCCGATCTCTAACTCCCGTAAATATTTATGTAATTTCTTGAAACTGATATATGTTATTCAAGTTCACTATCGGATGTTCCCTATTGAAAATAGAGTTTATACCTCTACAGATTTGTGTACAGGGACACCAGAAAGTATTTAAAAAGCATTGTGTTCTATGAGGTTTATTTCTATAAACCATATTTTCATACCTTTTCAGTAGACATATCTTAATGATATTGAAATACGTTATTCAAATTCCCTATTGGATGTGCCCTGTATAAAATGGAGGAAATATCACCACCGATTTATATACAGGGACACTCAAAAGTATTCCAAAGCATTGCGTTCTAGGAGAGATATTTCTATAAATCAAATTTTAATAACTTTACTTTCCACGAAGTTTTAGGAAACTGAAATATGTTATTTAAATGCACAAAAAAATTCTTTGCATAGAATGTAGCGTGATTAGCATTAAATTTACAGGGTGACCCAAAAATATCCATTTATATTAAGAGTTATTAATAACAAAATGCTAGAATTGTACTTTCGTTTACGTTAAGCGTTTTTAACACTTTCTAACATTTTTAAGTGTGAATATGATTTCAGTTTGTGTATCTGTCCAAGTCCATCTGTATGTCTGTCTCTAAGCCCGCGCTTTAACTCCTGTAATTATTTATGGAATTTCTCGAAACTGATATATTTTATTGAAGTTTACTATCGGATGTTCCATATTGAAAATGGAGTGAATATCTCTTCTGGTTTGTGTACAGGGACACCCAAAAGTATTCGAAAGCATTGTGTTCTATGAGTGTTATTTTTATAAACATTATCCCTATAGAATTTTCCCCATTTAAAATGACATTAATTGGTCCTGTACAAGTAGTTTGTTTACAGGGACAACAACAACAACAACAACAACAACAAAAATGCCAGTGCATTACGTTTTTGGACAAAATTTTTTGAAAGTTATATTTAAAAGTCTTTCTACTGTAAAAATCATAAAAATATTGAAATTTATTGTTAATACTCTAAAATAATGTCTTGTATAGAATATGATATGATTAACTTTCTGATTTACATGGCTACACTAAAATATTCAGAGAGATCAAAAACTGTAATTATAATCTAATGGCTACATTTTATTTTGTGTTAAGCCTTTTTAACTCTTTCCAAAATGCCTAAGAGTAATTTTAAAATCAATTAATCTATCTGTATATTTTTCAGTCCTTCTGTCTGTTGTGTGATAACTTAGGAAAAGAATATTGAAAGTTATTCGATACAACAATTACATACAGTTGGAAAGTGTTACTAATCAATGCGTACTGCATGATTTTTCTTTCTTGTTTTAATTATTTTCCTTAGTAATGGCTTCTTTTTTCATAGATCTTCTGGTTTTTAACATACTTTGTTTAATTGTTTCAGCACTGTTTTTGAAGAAATTATTTTGCTATGCACTTTTTTTAATCTTTTCTAAGTTATGAGCAAGTACAAATCGATTTTTTTTAAACTTTTGTTTCTTAACTTGCCATCATCTCGCTTGAATGGGTAACATGGCCGCCTGATGACACATTTTCGGTTTAAACAGGCAAAAAATTTTATATCTTCCTAAAAATCATCTCAGGCTCAGGAATATTGCGTTAACATTTAATTAATTTGCCGTCTCACGTATTAAAGTATTCTTTGACTTTCATTCTAAAATTAATACTTTTTGTGGCATCGTTAAATGCCTTACAATTGCCATTTTTTAAATACTTTCTAAAATTATAATTTTTCTGAGAGTTCCATTTTACTTTTACACTGGGTTCAATCCTAAAGTGTACGTGGAGGGCGACGTAAAAAAATCTGTTCAAGAATTTGCTTTTTAAATGATAAAATTGTCGGTTGCAAAAAAGAAAAAGGAAAATATCCAAGTGCGGCTTTTTTTTTTTTTTTTTTTTTGTCGCTTAGTGTATACTAGTTTCATTTAGTTTAGTGCGGTCTATAGATGTTAAACTCTACTTACCTGCAATTTTCCCCATAGACCTAATGTATTTGAATTCTCTTGGGTGTCCCTGTACTCGAACCATTTGCTTGATCTCAACGAAAAATTTAGTGTAGCATCCCTATATCATACACATTTAGAATACCAAGTTTGGACTTTCTGCTATAATTTGTTTTTGAGATATGCTGATAACAGACACAAACACAGACAGACAGATACACAGACACACAGACCAACCGCTAAAAACAGGATTTTTGGATCCAGGTAACCTCAAAAGGTGTAAATATAACAAAAACTCAATTTTGAAAATTTGACCCAAAAACAATACTCTCTCTACCTTATGAGTAAGAGAAAGTAAAAGTGCCCTTCACATTCTTTCATCACAGTCTTTAAACATGCTGGAGTTATCGAATGAATTTGCGTATTTACAAACCTCTAAAATCTACAAACTTCTGCGTTCATCACAAAAAGTATTTTATAAATCTAATGTCTGTAAATACTTTTTCATTCAGAAGTGAGAAAAAGTGGTGGCACTCATGGTACTCTCCGTCATTGGCCTGTAGAATCAATACCAGTCGGTATGGTCTGATTAAGGTTAATACTTGTGATATAGACGCTTAAGGAGATGTGATATACACGCTTAAAAATGAGGGAATGCCTTAGGTGGAGGTCTTTTAAGAAATGTTTATTTTTACGTTACAACCGAGAAAAATCACACAAAAGTCCGGTCAGCTAGCTTTTCTATTAGAGAAACCATATTAGTTGGATGGATGTTTACATGAAATTATAATTTCCTTTAGACTGCATTTGCATATATGTACTGATTGAAAATGTCTTATAAAAATCAACGTTGGAATAACCGTGATTCCAGAATATTTTTATTCTTTTTCTAAAAGTGCAGGTAATATAGCAACTATTGAGTAATAGGAACCGACAGGATTGTAAATTTACTCTAAACCAAAATGTTGTTATTAGCGACATCAGTAGTACTTTAGAAACATGGAATTTATATTATTTGTTTCAATATAAAATTTTATTTCAAATGCAAAATGATAGTTACAACATCCCATTCTTCTACGATTTCATATGTAAAAAATTAAAAATGTCGAAAAACTTAAACGATTTTCTCAAATCATATGAGCTGGATTAAAAATTAATAGAGATATTCATGCGAATTAATATATAATGACTGAGTTTTAACTTTGAAAAGGAGAAACAAATGCTATCCACAAATTAAATACAGACATTCAACAAGGCATTTAGCACATTTAACAAGTTATGCTGCTGAATGTCTTGCTGCATACATTAAAAAAGTAGGAAATACAAACAAAAAAAAAATATTTCTAATGAATCCTGGATTGTTGTGAATATAAAATTTGAGCATCAAGCATTAAGTAATGAAAATTTTCAATATTCTATAACTTTAACGCCCCCCCCCCCCCCCCCACACACACACCTACAAACTGTATGAATAGAGAAGGAGTAGAAAGAGGAGTGAAACAGGTACCAAATTAAAAAAAAAAAAAAAAAAAAAAAGAAGTTGCGAGTGCCGATAGAAGTGAAAACGTGAACAATTACGTGTGTATCGTCAGGAAATATTTTATTGTGTAGGAAATACTTTTAAATGAAGTGTTTTTTTATTCATTAATATAAACTACTACTACAAAAATTATATTACAATTTTATTTAATGCGCTAACTGCAATAGAGACTGTCCGGAGATGAGAGAAGTCGTGTAGAGCCGCACCAGATTGTAAAAACGTGCGAAAAATGGCGACCTTGGCCTTTCTCACGGTTTTGTGAGGTCTAACTGCAACAGAGACAGTGCCCGGAGATGAGAGAAGTCGTGTAGAGCCGCACCAGATTTTAAAACACTATAATACAGTATATAATTATTAACACTTCACATTAGCAAGTTAATTGTATGATACATTATTTGTATCATACAAGGATGGAAAGCGTTTGCTGACGATGACGCGAATTCAATGATTTTTGTTCACCCAAAAGTTTTCACTTCAAATGGAAAGCGTCAGCTGACGATGACGGGAATTCAATGATTTTTGTTCACCCAAAAGTGCTCAACGCGCCTAAAGAAGTTTTCACTTAAAAAAAAGAAGAAGAAGAAGAAATATATATATCATCAAATGTCTATATTATGAAGTATCGCATCTCTCAAAGTTTAGTTATTGAAGCCATTTTGAAAATGCTTTGTGTTAGATATATTTTAGTTTATTTTAGTTAGTATTTTATTCGGACATACTTTATTCTCTCCACCACTATTAGAGGGGAGACATTACAATATCGAATTAAAAAGATAAATATCTGAGTCTTAAGTTCATTACCTAAGACGGAGAAATTTTAAAATTTCGTGTATATACATATAGATATTATCAAGTTCATTATAATATTTGAATGCGTCATATTCGCATTAGATATAAAAAAAATATTTTTTCTTTTAACTTTTCTTGATTCTTGTAAATATAGATAACTTTTAAAAAAAGAAAACAACTAATATTTCTTTTATACATAAACATTTTACTGTTCATTTCAAATACTGAATTCTTAAAACAATAATTCCAATGTTTTCTCTCTCTCTCTCTCTCTCTCTCTTTTTTTTTTTCTGTCAAAAAAGAAAATTTATCGCCAAAAATAAAATTTTTGCATTGAACACTTTTGAATTCTTGCAGAGCGTCTGTTGGCTTTTAGATAAGTTTAAAATGACGTATTTCAGAAGGGGTGGGAATTAAATTCTGTTAATTTTCTTTTACAAGACCTATAGCAGCGCCAACTTGAAATAAACAAATTACCAACTTTTTATTTAAGAACCACCTTAATTCATAGAATTGTCAAGTTTATATGATTCAACAGAAAATTTAAAAATATGGTATAAAAAAAGTGCTTTTTATCTTGTAATTATTATATTATCTAGAAAATCAATAAATGAACAATTTTAAATAAAAGCTAATAAACTGCTATTTCTTTTCCAGACATAATAATATAACAAAGGAAAGAAAAAATTGTGTTTGAACTTTGGTTAGAAAAATTTGTGTCGTAACATTAAACATTTTAATGAATGTGTATAAATTTTAAGAAAAGTATTAATATTAATTTTTGCTAAAGTAATAAGTTGTCCACTGTGACTCCCAGCATCCCAATAAAGGGCAAGAGGATTTCATCTTGTGCAGGTATATTCCCTGCCGTTATCCTAAGCACCCAAAGTAAATCCCCCGCCCTCAATGTGTTGTTATTATCCTTACGATTTCTTACTTCTGTAGAAGAGGTCGTCGTCAGCCAGGAAAAAGGATGATGATGCGTGGCTTACTGATGCGTGAACAACCTGTGGAACGGTGTACTGCACTAAAAGCACCGGAAGCCATAATGACCGTCATCCTGCCTGTAAGGCACACCCTCTACTTGTTGCGGCACGATACTTTTTGGACCTTCATAGTCTGATTGGGTTAGATGTGCGAACAAATTCAGACTTTGATTAAGTTTGCAAATGTGCATTAAGAATGTATCCAAAAATGTCTATAAAGTGGTTGAAAGTAAAAACTAATTGGCATAGGTTGTTGTTCTTGTTGTTGTTGTGTGGTTTAAGGCCGATTGACTACTCCAGGGTTCTACGCCTATAGGGGATGCCCTCCTTTGGGGTCTTTTAAAGGGGTCTTAGTCCGTATTTACGCGAGATTCAGAGAAAATTACGGAAAACTCCGAACGGTTAGGTCGATAAGGACCCGGGATCGAACCCAGCACTTCCCATCTACCAGCTTTTTGGGCGCAGAACCGCTGGGCCGCTGGTGGGCTTGGCATAGGTGGACTCTGCTCAGTTCTCCATGATATATTTATTAGTATATATTTCTGTTACATGACATACTATATACATGTTAAGAGAAATAAAGTTTATCAGTTGCTCGACACAAACATAGAATGAATTGCCACATTGCCACATTTACTAGACTACCTTCCGCTTCGATAGATTTATCTTATCCTAATTTGTTGTTTAATTCTATTAGGGCGAGTTTCATATTTCAGCTTTCATATAATTCCATAATACTTCCAATTCAATAATCCCCATAATGACCGTTTATGAGAAATATTGCACTATTCTGCCATGTTAAGAAAATCACACATTTAAAAAAACTTATAAAGTTTTCAAAGTAGAATATCCATAGTCAATGATGCTCATGCCTATATTATAAATGATCTTTTAAAACCTGTCCAAATTACGATAAAAATAATCCTTACGTTACACGCTTATGAAAAATGTTGCCTATTCTTCCACGATAAGAAATCATGAATTTTTAATACGAGTAATTTACGAAATTTTCAAAGTTGAATGTTAATAGAGAGTGGTGTTAATTCCAGTAACATAAGTGATAATTTAAAATTGGCCCAATATCTTTACAATGCAAATAATCATCATAATAGATATTTATGCGCAGTTTTCTACGTTAAGAAAAATCGTAAATTTTTAATAACTTACGATGTCTTCAAATTAGAATGTTGAGAACAAAGCTCTTGCCAATATCACGAGTGATATTTTAAAACTGTTCCGATTTTTCTACGACCATTTGCTCTATATAAGTATCGCGTATACAAACAGACAAAGTGACATACTTACTAACACACTAACAAACTGGCACACTATACGAACACCATATCGATTTTGTAATTTTTTGATATTTCACATCTCAAAACGTGTAAAAATGTCAAAAAACCGAGGTCGAAAGTTTATAGAAATATAGTTTGATAGAGAACTTAAATGAGAAAAGAAACTAGTATGTTGTGGCCACCACAAGACTTTCTTCTATATTTTCCTATACATATTCAATCAGTAACAATATAAAAAAAAAAGAAAATTTTTTTTTTTTTTTGTAAAAATTAATACATATTCAATCACTAACAATATTTAAAAAAAAAAAAAAAAAAAAAAAAAAATCAAATTTTTTTCTAAGGTTTTTTTTTTTTGGTTAAAAGTAAAAAAAAATCGATAACTTTGTTTTAAATTATCACAGATTTATAGTTCAACCATTCGTTTTAAAGGTATTAAAGAGATCTTTCGAATGATACCCATCTTCAAAATTTACCCCCCACGGGGGGGTACTTCCCCCCCAGGGGGGGAATCGATGCCCCCCATGCACAATTTTTTTTCCTAGTTACGTACTACTATTATCAATAATTCATATTAATTTTACAATCAAAAGTGTAAAATAACTGTTATTATGCACATTTATACGAATTTTTGTCCAATACTGCCATGTTAAAATTTAGATAAAATGCTATCACAGCGCCTCCTGTTGAGCTATTGATCCCCAAATATAATCAGCACCAGTTTATGTCGGGGACCAACTAAATACTAAGTTTGGTAAAATTTCGTTTAAAAAAAAAAAAAAAAAAAAAAAAAAAAAAAAAAAGAAATACGATTTTTTTATTGTTTTTATTTTGTTAAAAGTAAAAAAAATCGATAACTTTGTTTTAAATTATCACAGATTTATGGTTCAACCATTCGTTTTAAAGGTATTGACGAGATCTTTCGAATGATACCCATCTTCAAAATTTAACCCTCCCGGGGGGGGGGGGGGGGGTACCTCCCCCCCAGGGGGGGAATCGATGCCCCCCATGCACAAATTTTTTTTCCTAGTTAACTACTACTATTATCAATAATTCATATTAATTTTACAATCACAAGTTTAAAATAACTCTCATTATGCCCATTTATACGGAATTTTGTCCTATGCTGCCATGTTAAAAATTTGCATAAAATGCTATCACAGCGCCTCCTGTTGAGCTATTCATCCCCAAATATAATCAAATCAGCACCAGTTTATGTCGGGGACCAACTAAATACCAAGTTTGGTAAAATTTCGTTAAAAAAAAAAAAAAAAAAATCTAAGGTTTTTTTTTTGTTAAAAGTAAAAAAAATCGATAACTTTGTTTTAAATTATCACAGATTTATGGTTCAACCATTCGTTTTAAAGGTATTGACGAGATCTTTCAAATGATACCCATCTTCAAAATTTAACCCTCCCGGGGGGGGTACTTCCCCCCCAGGGGGGGAACCGATGCCCCCCCATGCACAAATTTTTTTTCCTAGTTAACTACTACTATTATCAATAATTCATATTAATTTTACAATCACAAGTTTAAAATAACTCTCATTATGCCCATTTATACGGAATTTTGTCCTATGCTGCCATGTTAAAAATTTGCATAAAATGCGATCACAGCGCCACCTGTTGAGCTATTGATCCCCAAATCTAATGGGCACCAGTTCATGTCAGGCTGCAACTAAATACCAAGTTTGGTTAAATTTCATTCATGGGTTCGTGAGATACAGCGTCCACAAAAAAATGATACAGACACACAGACAGACAGACAGACACACAGACAGACAGACAGACAGACACACACACACACACAGACAGACAGACATTTTCTAAAAACTATCAATTCGTGTTCAGGACATCCCAAAACGTGTAGATCCGTCAAAAAACGGAGGTCGAAAATTTTCGCGAATCCAATACTTTCTCTATATTACATATAGAAGGAAGTAAAAAGTAGAGTCTTTTGACATTTCATGTATACTAAAATACACAGATAATCTTAGTAATGAGTATTTATACTATTCGTAGTCACCAGAAAAGCTGAGATACTTATTAATTTAAATACATTATTTTTAATAATATACATAGTTATCCAGAAGGATATAAATGAAGTTATTCTGTTTTTCTTTTATAAATCCTTTTAGTAACTCTTATTCAAACCAATAATGCATTCACTAATAAAGCATGCACCCTAAAATATTTCTTTTATAGAGCTGCATTTACTAAACATGATATACTAATTAGCCTTCTTAAAATGAATTATAAGTAATTTCGGTTACTTTACTTGTAATTTGGAGATACCGATATAAGGATTGTTTGTGAAAACAAAAGAAGAGCTATACAGATTTCTTAAACATATGAAAACACATTAAAGTTCAATAGCTACCTGCGAAATTTTCACTTATAAATCATGTTTTAAAATTTGAATGTATCAAAATTGTTTTGAATGAGCAGTTTACGACAAAATGAAAGTGGTTGACCGTTTTTACATCTTTTATTCTGTATATTATATGCATACACAAAATAACTAGAAATAGTAAAAAAATGATAAGATACAAAACCCAAATTCATCAAGATATAAAATCCCCAGATGAAATTTTACGACATTACATCTCTAAAATCATCGTCCTGTGCATAGTTGAGAACATCTATAAGCAAAGTTAAAAAGGATTTCTGATTTATCTGTATGCATAAAACAAATACGTTTATTGTTTTTAAAATGAGTATTGAATTTTGGAACTTGTAGTATCTTAGTCAAAATGTTTGCAGCTAAATACTTTAATAATATTTTTGACAACAAATGACATATATCACAATTTTCTATTAAAACAAAATCATTATTTGGTAAAACAGTCATTCAATCAAAAACTTTTAACGAATGTGGAAAACTTCAAATATTTGTGCATAAAGCACCTCTATGAAATTCATAAGAAATAAAATGTGGGTGGATAATATCTATATCCTATTATCCTATTATCCATATCCTATCCTATTATCCATAACAAACATAAGGTGAAAGAATTCAAAATATATAACATTAGAATAGGTGTGGAATACAGTAAAAATCGTTATGTGTTTTGCTCCTCAGCTGAGGAAAATGTAATAAAAAGTCCAGAATGCGTAGAAGTGCGATTTCGGCATATGTCTTGTGCATTATTTTATCAGAAACAAGAACGAAAAATCATGCGGCTCGCACTGATTTATAATACTTAGCAACTGTACGTGCTCGTTTTGTCATTTAATCTTCAATGCCCTTTGTCTACGCACACAAGGGACTGACAGAAGGAAAGAAAAGCAGAGAGATAGACTAATTGTATATATAATCATTCTTAAACATTGTTGGGAAGTGTTCAAAATTCTTAACACAAATGCCATTCCAGCATTTTCCAAGTATACTCCTTATTGTATCTGAATATTTTAGTGTAGCCCTGTAAATTTTAACGTTAAACATATCATACTCTATACAAAGCATTATTTTAGCATGTTATGAATTTGTGTCCGTTTAATAATGATTTTAGTAGTAGAAAGTTATTTAAATGTGATTTATTAAAATGTCTCTCACAAAACACAAAGCGCTGACATTAGACAGGCAGAGAGACAGAATGACTGGCAGAGACTAATTCAAATCATATTCACTCTTAAACATTGTTAGAAAGTGTTAAAATGCTTAATAAAAAACGAAAATGTAATTCCAGCTATTTCCTTCCATAGCCCTTAATATGCCAGAATATTTTAATGCGGCCCCGTAAATCTTAATGTTAATTGTACTATATACTAAGGAAAACTTTCTTTGTGCATTTCAATACTATATTTCAATTTCATTAAGATTTGTGCAAAGTTATTAAGATTATAGTTTATAGAAATACCTCTCACAGAAAGCAATGCTTTGGAATACTTTCGGGTATCACTGTACACAATCCAGTGGTGGTATTTACTTTATTTTTAATAGAGAACATCCGATAAGGAACTTGAATAATATATTTCAATTTCATTAAAGTTTATGCTAGTTATTAAAATATTGTATATAGAAATACCTTTCATAAAACGTAATGTTTGGAATACTTTCAGGTGTCCCTGTACACAAATCACTATTGGTATTTACTCCATTTTCAATAGGAAACATACGATAGTGAACTCGAATAACATATATTAGTTTCATAAAATTCCAATGATATTTACTGGTGTTAGAGCGTGGACAGATAGACAAACCGAAGTCATAAACACCTTTTCAACTTTGTGGGAAAATATTGAAAAAGGATTGATGTATCACAACTTAGAAGGTGTAAAGTGTATTCCTTGCTCTCACAGGATAAAGTATCTCCCTAAAAACTGTAGCCAAACGTTTGAGAAATAGTGGATTATATAGTCACAAGCAGACTTATTATGTGTGTCTTATTGTCTAGACTGCATCGCACTGTCCGCTTGCAATGGTGCCGTGAGCACCACAATCGAACCGAATAGGACTGAACTTGCGTACTATTCCACAGTTGCTAATTGTTACGCCTTTTAGCTACCGGAAAAATTAATTGGATTATATTTTTATTTTATTTAATCAGCAAAGAGTATTACAGGAATATATATATATATATGTATATATATAAATAAATCTATTAATATTTTCCGATAGCCAAAAAGCTTAAAATTTGGCACCTGTGCTATTCCTGTAAGAAACACTTACGAAGTGTTCGCCGATCGTAATAAATTTTGCAGATACAGGTAAAGTATATTATGATACGTACGACCTATAATATTGTATCAGAAATCGTAACTTCAAAACAAAATTATCGGATTTCGAAAAATTCGTAAAAGAATTACGTTTGACGTCAGAAACCGTTCTTCTTATTAATAGAATTTTTGGCTCCAATAACTTTGCTCCTTTATTTGGATATGGTCTGAATTATATAATTTAGACAACAGTTACAATTTTGACGTAATATGTTAAATAAAATGGAGTAGTTAACCCTGGCAGAAATAAACAATTAGAAAAGTTCATCTATTATGCATTTTTCAAATGTGATAAATTTGATAGAAAAACAAAAAACAATTAGATAGTTTACGTCATATTAAATGTAGTTTTATCCGATTGCACAGCGTATTTATGTATTAGCCATTACCCTCCTTTAATTGGTTTCTCTTGGCGTAAAATATATTATTGTTTTTGTGTTTCTCACAAAACTGTGTTGATAAGAAGAATCAATCATTTTTTTTGAAGATCTAAAAAGTCTATATATATAAATCAAAAATTAGTTACATTAAAAAAAGGGGGGGGGGGAGGAAATCCTCAGAAATATAAACTTAAAAAATGTATGCAATAATAAAATATGTAAATTCTATAGCAATAATATATCTAAAGCTTTTAAAATGTTACGTCTTGTTGTTTCAAAGTTATAAATATACGAAGATTCTGAGGCGTCTGAACGGTACAATTAGCACTTTGAACCGAATGGACGAATTTTCTCAATCGAATATTACCCGAATAAAATAATGGCGCTTTATGTCAAGGATTCAGGTTTGATTCTTAGACTGATAATTTTTCCCTCTTGTTCAAATTAGTCGGCAGCAAAATTATTCGAGCACTAGCAATAATTCCTATGTAAAAAAAGTACACTTAATGCTGTTCTATTAAATAAATCCTTGTCGAATCATGTTCTTAAACTGACTAAGAACATGACTCGACAAGGATTATTTAACAAAGCAGCATTAAGTGTATTTTTTTTTTTTTTTTTTTTGTTTACATAGGAATTATTGCTAGTGATCGAATAATTTTGATGCCGACTGTAATTCGGTCTCCTGGAAAATGTCTTAAACGGTTGCCAAGTTGTTTTATTACAGTTTCAGAAATAATTAAGGTACGCTGAGTTGATATCAATTTATATGCATTTGAAACATTAGTTTGAATGGCTTATGTGAAAGATGTTTTAACAGAGATAATAATTAAATTTGACGAAACTAGGAAGTTTAGGTCACTAAAAAAAAAAAGAAACATGTTTCTAATGAAATTGTGAAAGAATGTGCGTTCTCAATTTTTTCAATAAGTACTTGAATAGTGTCAAATACGTTTTCTAATACGTGGTCTACAATAAAATTTCCGCATTGCATTTAAAAAAAAAATCAGTTTAAGATCGATAAGGTACAAAAGTTATAATCTCTAGACCCATACCAATGCACTGATTTCATTTGCCAGTTTCTAGTTTAAAATGCATTAAGTTCTGGTGTCTGGTTGGTAAGAACTATCGTATTGTAAATCGATAGCGATATACACAAACAGTCTCTGTGTTCTGATAACGTAACTACAAGTACGAATCTCGTACTTGACTCATATTTCTTCAAAGAGATCATTCTTCAAGACACGTTTGCCTGCTGTTGTTTGAAAATTATAATTGTATCAGCTTTATAGAAATTCTGGGACGCCTGATCGACACAATTTAAGACAACTGAAACCTACTATTCACTGCCACAAATGATTTCGTCTTCACAAGAACAAGAATATTGAAAGATCTTCATGTTACTATCTTACACAAGATGACCGCATTTTGTAGGACTTTTTAGTTTACCTATAATCAAAGAAAGGCCTACTTTATATTATTTTTAGAGAAAATTTGACGATTTCGAGTTTTCCAAAAGCTTATTTTTCTCGTTCTTTTGATTAAAGTGGAAAGTTGTTGAAGAGACACCGAAATGATAACATAATAATAATAATAATAATAATAAATAAAATTCTTTTTTAATTTAATTAAAATAGATACCATATCTCGTTGCTTGCTGCAATATCTCTAGAAATTCTTCGCGTTAGCGATACATGCATTATAAAAAAAAAAAAAAAAAAAAAAACAGTATTTTACAACAAAAGGTGCTGGCACCGCGGCTGCCAACAAATTTACAGCAAGCGGCATTACAAGCGGCTGCTTTTTATGGTGCTGTAAAATTTACTGCACCTTGCTGTGAATTTTACAAGTTGTTGTTTTTAGTAGTGCTGTAAAATTAACTGCACTTTGCTGTGAATTTTACAAGATGCTGTTTTAAAAAGTGTTGTAAAATTAACTACACTTTGCTGTAAATTTTACAACACTATTTAAAACAGCATCTTGTAAAATTCACAGCAAAATGCTGTTAATTTTACAGCACCACTAAAAACAGCATCTTGTAAAATTTACAGCAAAGTGCAGTAAATTTTACAGCACCATAAAAAACAGCAGCTTGTAAATTTTACAGCAACTGTGTTGGCAGCCGCGGTGCCAACACCTTTTGTTGTAAAATACTGATTTTTTTTTTTTACAGTGTGCTATAATGGGATTTGAATATGTGATTGACGCAAATGAAATGAGCACATTGAACGAAAGCTGCGATTAAATAAAAATTTATGATATCCGATTAGTTTTTCTTTTTGTATACGCACCATCTTTTCCCCAAATGATTTAAATTTAAATTATTGGTGATTTATTATTATTATTATTACAAACTACTTTTCCATATAACATGATATACCAAGTTTCAATGAAATATGTCAACCACAACGGTCTCTATTCTATTCTAATAAGGATCACTTTAATTGTAACCACTTTGTATCTAATTTCAATATAATTAGTTGTATATAAATATGCCTATATTATTAACGCATAAAACATACGCATGAGGAATGAACCGATGTTCTTACATCTATGTATAGTACATATATATTAGCTGATTATTCGATTCATGGACTGATTGATAAAAATTAAAAGTTTCTAAGTTTAGTCTACCTGTTGCAAAAACAAAATATGAGATCCAAGAAGTTTACGGGTTTTCATTTCTTTATTAACCTTTTAACGTTCACTACTTTATTTATTTTAAAAATGGTTTTTAGACACGTAGCTGATCATAAATATTTAAAAAGTAAAAAATTAGCATTGTTCTTTTTCGAGAATTTTTGGTTTGAAACATCTATAAGTTAAATATATTAAATTCAAATAATATTTAATTTAAAAAATAAAACACTTTGTAAGTAAACATTATCGACTAAAAAAACTCGTAAAAGTTGTTTCAGGTGAAAATAATAGTCCAGCTCTTCATTAAATGAAAAAAACTAGACGTGAATGCATCATCAAATCTGCAATTAGCCCCGCACACACTAAGAAACGTCAAGATACTTACGCATTTAGCATCTTTTGAAGCATTATTTGTTAAATTTTGAAATAGTGCTGTTATCGACATAACAGAAAAGGAACAAAAGTTTAAAACCTGATTAAAACAAAGGGGAAATAATATAAAAACTGCTGCATAAAAATTGCTAAATTATGTCAAATGTTTGGTTTCGCTGCGAAACCGATGACCGTTGAAGGGTTAACACTGTTTATAAGGTCCAAGTGAAAATGGGACATAATATATTGCTAAATATTGTGCATGCACTTCGGTCAGTCTATGTCAAACGATGCACCTTATTTTTCAGAAATTGTAATTGTAATATTTACTTACTTTAATTTTATTTATACCTCTAATAAAAAGGAAATCTAAATCATAAAAAAATAGTTGCTCGCAGCAAGGGCATCATAAAAATTCAAAAAACATTGGAGGAGAGCTCAAGCAGTTTCACTTTAAATGACACAGAATTATTTTCCAAGGAAATGAATATTTAAATGTTAATTACTATTCACTCTTTGTTAATCTTAAGTGTAAAAAAATCTCTGATAAATGAACATTTTTATAGGTGATTAAAGCCAATTTTTAAATTTTCCGGGAAACTAGAGAGCTTCGTCCGCTTTAAGCTCCACTCGTCTTCCCCAATTCTTCACGACGGATCTAAACTCATCAAAATTTTTGTTAAAATTCATATAGTATTGAATTCAATAAGACTTAATTTTTATTATATTTCTTTCACTTGATATTAACAGACATATATGTCTGACATGTCATATATGTCAGACATATATGCCTGACATGGCTCATGTAGAACTTCTTAGCGTCAGGCACATATGACTGACATAGCGATTAACGTGTTTTAATACTTGTTGTATGTTGTTTGGATGCGTCAGACATATAAGACTGACACGGCTTGTCGGGAAAAAAAGTTTTAATATAGGGCCATGTCAGTCATATATGTGTGACATAAAAAATAGTGTTTTTCCGGGAATTTTGGCAAAAAAAATTTTTCTGTGATGCATTAAGTTTCCTTGATACATTTTTAACTAAATTATGTAATAAAGTTACCATGGCCCATGTGAAAATTTTTCTGATATTATCGGGGCGATTAACGTATTAAAAAGAAAATTTCGCGATATTCAATGAGTAGGATAAGGAGGCTTGTCATCCTACGCCCCTGACATGAAGCTTTTTAAAACAAATCGTAAAAAAATAATTTGATTAAAATAAAATGTTTATTTCAAGAAATACGTGACATACTACTTTGTTTTTATTAATGAGAAAATGTCTTTTAACAAATATCCGTCTGTCAAAATTTTGTATACGCAATTTTTATGCAAAAACTGCATGTCTGTTAAGATTTCTTTGCTTACTATCTCGCCTTATTAAAGAAAGGCAACCAACCGATTAATGAAAAGCACGGTGCGGTGATCTAATCGAGGGCAATCTAGCATGCTTAATCGGACATGAAGGATAGTCTTATATATTTATGTAAATCACTACAAGAAATGCCATTCAAAATCAAAAGTTTTTGTTAATTTTCTATATTTTGGCTTTGGTCGGTGGCAGGTAAATATATTTCGAAGATAAATGTATACACGTTTCGTTAAAATACGAAAATTTTAAAGTATATCCTTGAAATCTAACGCTGAACAAATGCGTTTTTTTTTTTTTAGTTATTTTTATGCTCTTTCCATCAGTTAAGGGATTTATTTTTAGAATTATAATTTATTTTTATTGCAACTTGTAATTAGGTAGCTATTACATTACGAAATTATATTGTAATCTTGTAAAGTACTTTAAGCACACGCAGCTTGTTGGGTTATTTTATCATTAATACTATCTACATTAATAAAATCAGACTTTTGTCTGTAAATTTGTCAGAATCAAAACATTTTGCGATATCTACACGTTTCACACAACATGAAAGCCGAAAATGACTTCAGAAAATTTTGTCTGCGTGTGTGTGTGTGTCATGATGCCCGTATGTCTGTAACGCTATTTTTGTGCAGGCATCACTTGAGAACGGCTTTACGAAATTCAACGACGCTTGGCAAAAACTTAGACCTTTACACAACTTAAAATTATATCTATCAATATTTTCGAAATACCCCTCCGTCCTCCCCCCAGCCCCTGTGGGGAGGCAAAAGTCAAAAAGACGTTTGTAAACAAAAACACGTCACTATAGATCTCTCTCATATTAAGTTTAGTGCAATTTTACACTCAAGTTACAAACCAAAATATATTTTCTAATGCCTATTTTAAAACTGTCTAAGTCAAAACATGCTCTCTGTGGAATATTTTCAAAAGAAAGGACAATTCATGCATTTCAATAAAAAGAAAGACTCTTGCTAAATTACAGTAATTTGTGAATGTTTCAACTGAAGAAAAGAAATATTTTTTATAAGATAAGTATTGTATTTTTATTTACAGCCATTTCTACAAGGGATAAGTAAAATTTCTAAAAAAAGAGTGAGAAAATGGAAATTTTATTTCTCTTTTTTTTCTGTCTCATCGGGTAAAAGTGTCCAATAGGGCAGTATTTCAATGTCCAACTTCCGAATTAAAGGGGTGTCCAACTTATAGAGGTTGCACATAATGTTAAAATCCTATGGATAGATTCCGTTCCGAGAAAAAGTGTCCAACTTAGAGGGGTGTCCAACTTATAGGGGAGTCCAACTTGACAGGTTTCACTACACAGTAAAAATTAATAATATATGTTTTACCTAAATAAAACACAATTTTAACGGTATATCAACAGAAAACATAAATGCATTTTAAAGTAATATTAGATGGTTTCCTATTCAAAAAGGCACGTACGTCACTATAGTTTGCGCACATGTACAAACAAAAGAAATTAGATACGTTACTGTATATAAGGCTCTGTGTTCTATGGTCTGCCGAGTTTAGGTGGTATGAAGGCAATAAAAATCCTTCCACTGTAATTTTTTCGCGAAAGCTCCTCTTTCTTTTCTTCAGTGCACTCGATAAAAGTAACATCATTTTTAGCATGTTGAAAAGCATCGTTTGTATTGAATATGGTTAGATTAGCATTAAAGTTGCGTTTACCGGATCACATGAAAGATTCGGATACATTACGGTATGTAAGAGGAAATAGTTGAAAGTGCATTTTTAGTAGTATTAATCATTTTAAATACCTTCCTATATTGTTTGACGAATGCTAATATTTTCGATTTGACTTTCTGTCTTTCTTTGTGTCTTCTGTACGTTTGTAATAAGGAATTTCTGTTTATACATAATTATCCTGCAAAGGTTCAGCAGTTTGGTTAACGAACATTCTATTGCTTGGCTATATAAAACCTCTGCAAAACACGTACTAAAAATCTTTTTAATAAAAAGGTATGCACTTTTTTTTTTTTTTTTTTTTTTGTTCTTATTTTAGATATTTTTGAATCGGGCCGGGCCCGATATTATCGTTTTTTGTCCGGGCCGGGTAAGCAAAGTTTTCTTACGGGCCAGGCCTCAAAATTTCGGACCGTGCACACCACTATAGCCGATAAAGTGCTTTTGCTTCTGAGCTACATTTGTGCTACCCGGATGATAAGTGAATAATTATTTCGATGCTAAGTAAGTGTTGAAACTTTTTGCAATTTATGGTATTTGTATAAAATTTTTCTCCTTGATCTTTCAACACCAGTATTTTGGGAAATTTTATAGTTATATTTTACTATTACTATCCGCGATTGTAATGAAATGCTCGCCCTCTGGTGGGCTAAGGTGAAATTATCACACCACTACATATCATCATATTATGCAATCGATTTTCCATGATGTAATGGCGGAGAAAGAACAATTATTAATCCACGTGGCTATTATATTTACTAACAACCGCAGTTCAGAGAGCGCCATCTATCGATCATTACAAACGCGGATTGATTGTTTAATATTTCCTTGTTATATCAACCCCCGTTATCGACAAAATTATTATCTTGATTACTTTTATGAAAATTTAATTATTACAATTTATTATTATTATTATTATTATTATTATTATTATTATTCATTGAACACTATTATTATTTTGTGTTACTATTATTATTGTAAAATTATTTTATTTTTTTAAATATATTATAATAATTTTAATTATTTTCTAAGGTTACTTCTAATATAACTCATTGGTTTAAATACTATTTTATCGCGACGACTCTATCCGCGTTTGTAATGATCGATAGATGGCGCTTTCCCAACTGCAGTTGTTAGTAAATATAATACCCCCACGTGCATTTTTTATTGTTCTTTCTTGTTGTTCTATCATTGTTTCAGCGTGAAAGCTATCAGTGGTGTGATAATTTCACCTTAGCCCACCAGAGGGCGAGCATTTCATTATAGTCGCGGATAACAAGAACGCAGGATTTTATAATTTTTTACTCTCATATATTTTATATTTAAATTTTAGAATTGCAGCTTTCTGAAAATCAATATTTTTCAACAGGCTTGTAGGATAGAAAGAGCAAGCTGAATTGAATTAGCCATGGACAATTTCCTCAGCAGGCCGCACGTGAGTAGAAGCAAGTGTCATGGGGTCACGACCGCGATCACACAGTGACGGTGAAAGTAGAATCAGAAGCTGAAAATCACAATTTTTCGGGGTCATCGGATTCAGATAACTATGCATCATTGTTTCATCATGAATTGTTAAAGAAAGATGCTGCTTTTTCCCCGAAAACACAGAGTCACAACGGATTAGCTGAAAGAAGATAAATACTTCAAATGTGTCTGAAATTTTCAATAATGAAAAGAAAATGATGGAATGAAAAAAATATGCATTGTTGAGGTTTTAAAAAAATAAATAAATAATAATAATCTGGTGTGTCACTCACACGATTTTCTCTTACCCTGAAATTTCATACTATAATACAGATTGGAGATTAAGAGGTAAGATAACGAGCACTGTTATATAAACATATGTTAAACAATTCAAATTAGGCTTCGGAAGAGTTTTATAGTTCTGTGTGAGGGGGGCTACAGTCACCCTCAACGCCCCGTTTCATTAATGCACCTACATTTATATAGAATTTAAATCTGTTATTAAAAGTTCACTTAAAATTATTCAGACAATTTTCACACGCAACATTCCTTGAAACTTATCAGTCTTGATCAAACTTTTCCAGCAACAAACTTATATTAACTTCAAAATACAACATTTGGAGATCATAAAATTATTCGTTTTTAAGTCACTCTAAGAGACTCAGACAAAGATCAAACGTTAAAAAACTTGACTACTTAATCAGGAAGCCTCAAAACGTGTAAATATACAAAAAACAAGCGATGAATATTTAGCTTAAAAACATACATTATTTACCATATCTCTATGAGGAATTAATTTCAATTCCCGAACAGCTTAACTGGAAATGGTAAAATATTATTAGTAAAGCACATCCACTAACAACAAAAAAGAATGTTATCGCTTAAATATTTGCAGCCTTGTATACAGACCACATGGTGCACCTAAATATAATCCTATAGTAATAATACATGGCCCAGCCTGAAATACACTTCCATCAATTTGCAATTATTGTCGCACTTTTATCTAGTTCTTTTGTGTAGCCCTGTAAACGAACAGTGAATGATTTTCCTACCATATTCTACATAAGACATGTTTTACGCATATAAAAAATATATATTCGTTTCATTTGGTTTAGTGCAGTCTATAGATGTTAAACTCGACTTACCTGCAATTTCCCCCGTAGACGTAATCTATTTGAATACTCTTGGCTGTCCCTGTACACGAACCATTTGCTTCATCTCAACGAAAAGTTTAGTGTAGCATCCCTATATCATACACATTTAGAATACCAAGTCTGGACTTTCTGCTGCTATTTGTTATTTGAGCTATGCTGATAACACACACACAGACAGACACACAGACCATTCGCTAAAAACATGATTTTTGGATTCAAGGGACCTCAAAACGTGTAAATATAATAAAAACTCACGTTCAAAAATTTGACCCTAAAACAATACTTTATCTACCTCATGGGTAAGAAAAAGTGAAAAAAAAAAAAAAAAACTGTGCGTGTTTATGACCGCAAAAATGAAGTGTAAACTTCTATAGAGATACCTATTATTAGGGTTCCCGTTAGTACTGCGAAATAACGACAATTAACGCCAAGGCATCTAAAAAATATCGAAAAAATAATATACGTGAGAGAAAAATTTGTCGTCTAAATTATTTTAAATTTTCTTTTCTTTTAGATTTTGTGCGACAGGATTATTGCTTCCAATCATATATTTCACTTTTCATCATTTGCTGTGCTAATGACCTAGAATTGAATATGTTAGGATGTCAGAGAACATCCAGTTTTACCATTTTATTTCTTTATTTATCTTACAACAAAATGCCAAACTGTAAAAAAAAAAAAAAAAAAAAAAAAAAAACGAAAATCGACTGTTAACTATTGGATTGTCAAGGAGTAAAATAACTATGTCTCCTCTTTCTAGTTAAAAAAGAAAATAAACTGTTCAAAAATTAGATTAGAGAAAAATAAAGTAAATAAATAAACTATAAAATGCTCGAAATAGTCATTTTTCTTGCATGCGTCGTGAATATTACTTTTGGCGTCATCTTTAACTGAAGTTTTTAATAGAAAATCGGATACAAAAGCATAGAGTAAAATTATTTTTCAAGTGTTCTTACAGCTAAATAAATAAAATAAATAAATAGAGTTTAATTAAATTGATGTACTTTCTATTTGGAGGTGAAAATATTGATTTAATATATTATCTTTTTATATCTTGATAATATAAAATTCTAAATAAATATATATAGGGTAGGTGTTTCAATGATTGGCATGCTCCAGTAATTGACATCTATCCAGAAATAATTAATAAATAAGAAAAATAATAAAATCATATACTTTACATATAAGAATTTTAACATTTTATGTTAAACTCTGGAGCATAGGGCGCTATTAAGTGGTAAAATGAATAACTAGCAGTGTTAAACTCTGGAACATAGGGTGCCAGTTACTGGTAAAAGAAAAAGCTGGCAGTATCAATTACTGGAACATTGAATGGGTGTAAAATAAAAATTCTTAAAAAAAAAAAAAAAAAAATGTATATATTTTAACATATATGTGGTTCTAAATGTCTTTCATACCATGTGTACTAACTTAAGATTTCTAAAAATATTTTCTGATGACTAGAACATTAAAAACATCAGAAGTTGCTCTAAAAGTGTCAATCACTGGTGTACTTACCCTATATACAATTATTTGGGTTTTTATTCCCAAAACATCAGTGGAGACCGCCCTGAGGAGAATCAATAGTTTTTGGTGTCTGCCTGCGTATGTACGTCTATGTCTGTGTGTATTGTGATAGCGGCCAAAGAAAAAGTCAACCGATTGACTTGAAAATTGATACACATGTTTATGATCTACGTAGAATTAGTTGTATATTTTTGGGTGTGTATTCGATTTGTAGTTCGTGTACAAAGAACAACAAAATTTTTCTTATCATCATGGCTTACAGACGAAATTTGTGTGTAACGTAGCAGCGGCCATAAAAAAGACTTGATTGACTTGCAAACTGATACACATTTTTATGAACCAGACAGAATATACACACTGAATAATATTAATTATTTCTACCGTGATTTTATTTTAGAAAGTTGATAAATAATATTACATTATGGTACAAAGTATATGTATATAAAAAAGTACACATTATCCGCATTTTAAAGATTCTCTATTGACGGTAAAAATCTGCTTTTTCAAAATATCTATTCTAACTGACAACCAAATATTATTAATATTAGTGATAATGTCTGTTCATTTGAAGACACAATAATAAGTGTTTTATGTTGAGTGCTTATAATTCATTTCTTTATTTTTTAGAATAAAAATACAATATTTTTAGTAATAAATTCCTATTACAAACAAAATTTATGGAATGCGTGTAAGATAATCAGAAATATACTTTTTATGCGACCAATGGAAAATTTTTATTATATTGCTCGAATTATGTATCTGAGCATTAATTTAATATGTGATGGGATCGAAGAAGGGACAACATTTCGTGTTTTGGGAGCGCACGTTATCATGATCGGGCCTCAATGTCATCGTTATTATTATTATTATTATTATTATTATTTAAAATTAAAGTTTATGCGTTTAAATTTAAACATCTAAATTTCATTTTGCAAAAATAAATTAATTATTGCATATTAATTACGACAATTTTACCAGCTTTGTATAATCCAGCATCTGTGGTCTGTGTATAAGGCAGTTAATAAGTGGTAGTAATACTACTAGTAGTAGTAAATGTAGTAATAGTAAAAATACTTACAAGAGCAATAACAATTTCTAAGAAACATGTTACATTTCTGAATTTGTTTCATATTTAAATCCAATTAACCTAACTTAAATTAATGCAACAATATAATGAATGCAAGTTTTGCTAATTTATGTATTTACGTTTATTTAAACAACTGGGGGGCTCTGCCTGCTGGTCACTCCGCTCACCAACTCGCTTCGCTTATTAACCTCTTCGGGGTTGTCCTGCCTATTCGCTGCTTTTCATACCACTGAAAAAGAATATTTATAGTTCATAACACAAGACAAAAGCAGAAGAATGTTATAGAAATCCCCATATTCAATGTTAAATTGAAATACATAATATTTGGTGCCATTCTTTCCTGATTTTTAATATTATGCTAAAAATCAGTATTTTTTTTTCTGAATAGAAAGAAATTAATAATATATAAACCGTTTTGAGTTACAGCTTTAGTATATGACTCCTTTGGTGACTTTTAAATTTTTATCACTATTTGGCAATGAATTTTTTGGTATAATTGCTTGCTTAAAATAATAATAATAATAATAATAATAATAATAATAATAATAAAAACTAGTACTTATTTTTTCTAATGCCTATACTTTTTACTATTGAATTTCTTAGTTAATATAGGGCAATATATAATACTCTCTATATATTTCTACTGTACAGATAGGTAACAATTTTACACATTCAAAAATTTCTGAAGAATATATATATATATATATATATATATATATATATTATTTTTATTATTATTTTAATTTGGAAAAATCTCTTACATATCTTCCATTTTTAATTCTCTCCTACCTTCTTCTTAAAATTATGAAGGATAAAATGTATTCGATTCTCTATAAGAGTTTTAGGGGATGAATTTTGTCATAATTAGAAATATGAAATGTATCTTAGAAATGTCATAAGACATTTCTATGCAATGTTAATGGACTGTAATGGACTGTAATAGACTGTAATGTTAAAAAATTATCAGTGCGAAATTAGAAGATGTAGTCATTTATAAATGAGTTTGAATTTTGTTCTAAAATATTTTTTATGACAAAATATGTTCGAAGTGTTTTAAAATATGTTTTTAAATAAAAAAAATAAATAAATACACGTTAAAGACAAAAAGAAATGCAGTCATTGAAAATATCTAAGATAACGCTTTTATTTATTTGCAGGCGACAAATTTCTTTGTTACCATTGACAGCAGTGACTTTTTTTTTTTTTTTTTTTTTTTTTTTTTCATTATGGATGACATTTTATATTCCCTGGCGATACGCAAGCGTGACGTCACTGAAACAAAAGATTTCCTAGGTTAACAGTCCATTGGATTTTTTGTAAAAAATTATTAAAAATTAAGGAAAATTGGTTCTTGAATTATTTGGGAATAATTATAAATTAGTTTTCATGCACATGTGTTAGATTAAGTCAGATTTGCTGTCAAATTGACAAAATTTTAATTTTAAATTTCAAAACTCTAGAAACAAAAGGGGCATTGATTTGATATTTGTCGTCCTTCGCGTTTATTGTATTAGGGGATCAAAAATGTAATACGAAAATATATATGCCAGATGTTCATTTTTGTAATATGTATTGGACGAAATATTGTTTCATATTATTCGTTGCTCTCTTAATATGCGTTGTTAAAATAACGATGATTTTTGAAAGGAATTAAATATGTTCGTCAGATAATTTGGCGATCTCCTTTTTTTTCCGCCAAGGACGACAGATATCAAATTTGTTCCTTACAATTAACTAATAATTCGCTTTTTTGAAAAAATGCAGATGTGAAATAATAACTTATACGTCTGCAAAATATAAACATACGCCAATCTAAATATCAATTCAAGTTTAGCTAGGCAACACTGACTGATTTGTTTACGTATAGGATGTTTTCATTGAAAGGAGCTATAAACGTTTCAATTTTAAAACGTGAAAAAAAAAAACTCATTTAGAACCTATTTTCTATTTAATGAATATTTTAAATCATGCTTCAAAGCATCTAACTCAGGAGATGAAAGTACCTGAAAATTATAAATATTTTAAAAATAAATTATTAAAAAATTTTCTATTGCCGTTTAAATTAGCAAATCGGATGCGTGTACCCATACTGACGTTTCCTTACGTTATCACTTCGCTTGCGTACTGTGACGTCATAAAACTGAGAGAACAACGATTTGGAGAAACTATTTGCAAGTTGACAAATAGAGTAGCTTTATTTACCCGAAGTTTTTAATTAATAACTTAACTAATTAAGATGACAGAAATTTGAAACCAAGATAAATGTATTCCTTGGATTATGCGGCAAACATCGGTACCTCTCACGACCCTGATGACCCTCTGGTTCGCGAGGAGATGCGTTTCCAGACAAAAAAAAGTTTGACGCCAATGGCAATAACTTTTTTTTTCAATATATAGAGAAACAATAGAACCAAGAATGATCCTAAGAAGCATTTTTCTTCAATAAATCTTCTGCTATAACTCAGATTTTTCCGTTCAGTTATTCAGATGATTTTGCTAAATAACAGCAAATACAAGGCACTCTGGTAAGTAGTAGAAACCTGGAAGAAAAAAAAAATTATTTGTTAGTTTTTTGTAAATAAATAAATAAATAAATAATAAAACTTTTTAGAAACTTATAATTTTTTAGCCAAACAATAATATTTAGATATAAATAGTACGACACGAAATGTCTCGCAGGAAAAAATAAATAAATAAATAAATAAATATCTGTTGTTTCTCTTCTGAATTATGAATTCTGAAGCTGAATTATTATTATTATTTACTTCGTTTTATTTAAAGAGTAAGCCCTACTCCATAATTCACTTTTTGAAGATCAAAGGAATTATCAAAAAAAAAAAAAAAAAAAAAAATTCAAACTATATAACAAAATGCAACCATCATCGTTGCTTTCTTCATTCTATTCTTTTTCTTGAAACAATTTTTATAGATGCCACACGCACCACAAAAACTTTTAATTTTACATCTACTTTTTAAGATAGCAAGCGATCATGTTTTATACAAAAAGTAAATCATTAAATTCATTTTTTACTTATTTTTATTTCATTTTGCACGCGCACTGTTTATTTCCTAATTCAAAATTATTAAAAAACTTGTTGGCATAGGTGGACTCTGCTCAGTTCCCCATCAGATTTATGTTCTCATAAATTTCTAGTGGGAGACATATTATAATCATGTTAAAAAATATGAATTTGACCAAACCATGATACAGTGACAGCTAATAGGCTATCCACCGTTTACTTCGATATATTTATCTTCTTCTAATCTATTAATTTATTTTATCAGGGTCAATTCTGTTGTTTAGTTTTCATGCTACTATTTCCAATGCAATAATCCTCAAAATTCATACTTATATGAAAAATTTACAATTTCGCTATGTTGATAAAATCGTAAATTACGAATAATTTACGAAATTTTCCTATTAGAATATTTGTATTCAATCATGTTCAAACAAATATCATAAATATAATTTTGAAGTTGTCTAATGTATTTATAATCTTCAAAATGGAAGTTTATGCTCAATTTTTGTCTTATTCTGCCTTTTTAAGTAAATCGTAAATTCCAAATAACTTACGAATTTTTTAAATTGGAAAAATCATAGTCTATGATATTCACGCCAGTATCCAAAATTATACTTAAAAAGTGGTTTGGCATCTTTACGATTTAAATATCCCCCAAGATTGACGTTTATGTGAAATTTCGCTCTATATTGCCATGTTAAGAAATTCGTAATTTTCCAATAACTTATGAAATTTTTATATTGGAAAATTCATAGTCATTAATATTCATGCCAGTGTTCTAAATAATATTTCAAAAGTAGTCTGACATCTTTACGATGAAAATATCTCTCAAAATTGACGTTTATGTGAAATTTTGCCCTATACTGCCATGTTAAGAAATTCGTAAATTTCCAATAACTTACGAAATTTTCAAAGTAGCATATTTATAGTTACTGATGTTCATTCCGGCATCAAAACTGATACGTTAAAACTGGTCCGACATTTTTACAGTAAAAATTTTCCATTTAATGCACGTTTAAGTGAAATTTTGTCCTATTCTCCCATGTTAAGAAAATCGTAAATTTCTCATAACTTACTAAGTTTTTTAATTCGAATGTTGTAAATGAATAGGGTTCTTGCCAGTATCAAAAGTAATATTTTAAAACTGATCTGACCTCTCTGCGATCATTTGTTCGTGAGATATCGTGTTAACAGACTAACAAACTAACGGACTAACGGACTGACACACTAACAGACACCCTACAGACAGACACCATACAAATTTTGTCATTTTCGGATTCCTCCCACCTGAAAACGTATAAAAAAGTCAAAAAAAAAAAAAAAAAAAAAGATTTTGATGAAATTCTGGCAAAAGCAGAATTTAGTTTAGGACGGAGGACTAATAGTTTTTTTTTTTTTTTTTTCCCCAAATTATAACATCGCTTTTAAATTATTCAATTATATTTTCGATAAATTTTAGATTTCGATAAATGCCCAACTATCAAAAAATGACACCGCAAAAATTCCAGATTGAGACTAATAATCCTCAGTCCTAATAAATAAACAAAATGCATTTTTAAACGTCTGTTTACCATGTTGTTTAACAATAAAGCAAACAAATTATAAAAATGTACAGGTACATATTTAGCTTCAGAATTACTAAGGAAAACTGTATTTCATAAAATTTTACAAGAAAGCTGAGAAAATGAATTAGTTATTTTCTTTATCATAAATATGTATTAAATCTGATAGCGTTTTGAAAAATACGTAAATTATACGTTGATATTTACATATTTATTTGCTTATTTTATTTTATTTTATTTTTCATTCATGTATTTATTTATTTGACTATTATACAAAAAAAAAAAAAAAAAAAAAAAAAAAAAAAAAAAATTGTAGATTCAGCAAAGTTTTCATACTGGATTTCTGCCTATTCTTTTTCGCACTAAGAAGTTGAAATTGGGCCTCCATGAAGCTACGCAATTCATTATAGTCAACGGTTCGGGATTCACCCTAATGCCCGGAGACATGTCATCACAATTTTGATCCTCCACGGAAAGGATGGCTCCCTATTTTGCTAGCTCAACGACCTGCACACGAAGTTGAGCACTTGATGGTGCAGAACATATTAACCAGTAGAAGACGCTGCCACTACATTGATTCCTTCGCAAACTATTGAGAAAGGATAGAACGAAATAACCACTGATAACAGTCAGTGATACTTCACTATCGGTG
This sequence comes from Salticus scenicus, assembly GCA_963930645.1. NCBI lineage: Eukaryota > Metazoa > Arthropoda > Arachnida > Araneae > Salticidae > Salticus > Salticus scenicus. The sequence goes on along the minus strand of OZ005655.1, from coordinate 125,151,533 downwards.
TTCTAAACGACTCTTAGCTTAGCCAATTAGTCCACCGCGCGACTTTTTACCTGATGAAGAGTCATGCTAAATTATTTTGACTCGAAAAAACTGATGCATAATTTTGTAATTGATGGTGTTTGCTTATTTCTTATTAAATACCAATTTTTCAATGCGTTTCACTTTAAATAATGTGTACCAAACTATATGTTATTAAGGAAGATTCGCCAAAGTTTTCTTCATGGCTTCGTTATTATCATAATCGTTAGGGTAACAATCTTGTTATTTCAGGAATTAAAATTAGTTTCCTTGCACAAACATTCTCCTTATTAGGACATTTACAATAGGAATAAATAACAGAGAAGTACTAAAAACGATCCAAATTCATACTCACATTTTGATGTTTAAAAAAAATCTCTCTGGTTAAAAAAAAAAAAAAAAAAAAACTCAATTACCATTGTTATCACCGAGCCTAGAACAATTAGAGAACTTACTATCGATTTAAAAGTCAACAATTTATGTAGGTTCATTATTGAAATAATTAAATCTGTTAAATTCTGCAAAATGGGCCCTATTTTCGAAAGTATATAATGATCTAAAAATTGATAGAAACGTAAAAACACAAACACAAGGGATGCGAAACAATTTGTAGGTATCTATCATAGGTAAAATTTTTGGGTACAGCAATACTTCGTATTTGTATATACATGTGTGTGTGTATGACTTATACTTATATGTATATAAATATGAACGTAAACCATCGAACAAATATATAAGTGAAGTATAGAAAAATAAAATAAATATATTTAAGAAAAATAGGTTAAGAATGTAACTTCCCACAAAAATCCAACAAAAGAAATGCTTACATAATGTGTAATGTTTTACCCACATAAAATTCGCCTAATATTTGAGACTTCTGCAAATCTGCTAATATATTTTTAAAGATAATTAAGGTAAACGCACCAGTAGTGGACACTTTAAGGACATTTTCTGGCTTTTTTTTTTTTTTTTTTTTTTTTGTGTGTGTGTATAATTTCCTAAATCTTAGAGTTTCAAAAAATAATTAATATTTCATACTTTTACTAACTCTTTCTTAACACGACTGTATTATGAAAATTGCTAATTGTAGCATTTATATATGTAAAAAATCAAAAATCCGGAGATCTTAAAATGAGCCAGTAGTGAACACACTAAAAACCCAGTAGTGGACCCATTTTTGTTCCAGTAGTGAACCCATTTAATTTTTGCTTTAAAATTAAGTTCACCAAATGTTTCTATGTCTTGGGGACAGACCCGTTTTAGCAGTATGTCCTCGCATATACATGAATCCCCGTTGAGGCCAATATTTAGAGCTGAAATTTTAGTATTTTTTACGTCGCACTAGCGCTACACTATTGGTTATTGGAGACGGTCTGGGAATCACTAATAAGGCTAGTCAGAAGATATCCCATCACAATTTTCTCCTCGTAGCCGCAATGTCCTCCAAGTTCCCATCAAAGTTAAGCTTTTGAGGGTCATCAAATGTCTCCGTGCTATCCTTAGGGGTGAGTTTTAGACCATCATTAACTGCCCATAGTGTAGCACTAGTGCGACATTAAATTAACTCATCTCAACTCTTTAAATACTGACCGTAGTTACGCTATTTCAATGTCGATGTTTTAATGGGAACCGAACTTAACCAACTAGTCCAATATTAAACACACACACACACACACAAAAAAAAGGCTAATAAAAAAATTAAAATGTCCCAAGATTATCTCATGATTCAAACGAATTTCCATTTTGTTCAGTTTTCTAAATTTGGGAAAGCCTGGGATCCATCTTCTCCGCAGAAGATCAAAATTGTGATAGCATGTCTCCTTACACTCCTAGGAGTGAGTCCCAGACCGGCGCCAATTGCTAAATGCGTAGCTTTAGAGTGACGTTTAAAATCACTGAATTCAACTCTAAAATTGCGAAATTATAGAAATGTGTCCACTACTGGATCTGCCCTTAAAAGTCACATGAGCCATTAGTGGACAGGACTGTCCACTATTGGTCATCATGACGATTTTTGGTACTAGTAGTGGACACCCATAAAAATACTATGTGTTAATACAAGATTTAAAAAACAGCAAAAAAAAAGGAAAAAAAAAAAAAAAGAATTCTGCATACTTATTTTAGTCATATGGAAGCAAAAGATGGAAGAAATCATTTAAAAATAAGCAGAGAGAGAGCAAATAAAATTCCATTGCCTTATTCAAAGTGATAAGAATAAAACGGCAAAATTACAAAAGGTGCAATTTTTTTAGTTAAACTAACATTATTTTAAAACTAATGGCCGGAATTATTTTTAGTTAAAGGGTTTAACAGTTGAGGACTATAACTTTCTTCCTGAACATTGCTCGAATCTTCAGAGTTTTAGGTAGCTTATTTTCCGAGTTTAAAATTAAAAGTGTCCACTACTGGTACAGGGTCTACTACTGGTGCGTTTACCTTACATCTAGAGTCTAATTTTTAACTATAATAATCAGGGCCTGATTATACAAAAGGCTCAGGAAGCACAAGCTTCCCCTCTAAAATTTAAGAGGGGGCCCCATAAGGATTAAAAACATGGTCTTGAATTTCTTGTTTCATATTTTCACACTGAGATTGAATTTTTTCTGAGAAAGGTTACCTAAAACAAGACAAAACACTCACTATTTCGGGAAAAATCTATTATTTAACCTAAAAAATCTGAATGTTCTTAGTTAAAAAGTTGTATGATTTTAATGTTCTGTGTAGAAATCACCCAGATGTTGGAAAAAATAATAAAAATAATAAACACACACTATGTTTTGGTCTATAGCATTTTTATATTACAATCTGTAACAGAAAAACAAGATTTTCCGAAAGGAAAGGGGGCCCCGAAATGATGCTGAGCTTCCCCTAGCTTCAAAGCTTAATCAGGCCCTGATAATAATAATAGGACTAATATGAAAAAAAGTTAAGGGATATAGTAACACTAATAATCAACCTCAATTAATTATACATATCCTCACAAATTAATTATACATATCCCTACAAAAGTTGTGTCATTGTAAAAAGAAAAAAAAAAGTATCAAGGAAAAAAGCTTTAAAAAGATTCGCACCAGAATGAAACATATAAAACTTAAACAGAGCGCACGCGAAAAAAATGCTAATTCACCGCGGAAACAATCACGGTTACCGTTCCGTGAATAACACAAACAAAAGAAATGAATAAATAATTATAAGATTTAAAAGAAAACTTTTTATAAATCATTTTTTTTTTAATTTTCTGTTGAATCATAGCTATAGAACTAACTACATTAGCACTTTATCAATGCGTATTGTTACGAAATTGTAAATAATTGTATTTATTTTTGCATAAATTCTTTCAAAGAGGCTTAGTAAGTTGATAAAATGTCAATTTTCTGCATTTCCAGCTCTTTTTCGCGTTAAAATAGCTTAATTTTCCCTTTAAAACGCATTGAAAAGCTCCGATAGGCAGGTAATGGATTTGGCGCCAAATTTGGCGAGTTTTTACCCTTGGCGACTTTTGGTGAGAAAATCCTTATTATCGATATTCCAAAAATGGACGTTCTAATGTGATTGGTTAAAGAGTTACGGGAAATTTGAATTTAAAAAAAAGTTGGTTTTAAAAATGAAATATTAATCCTTTCAGAAAAACATATATTTGCATCATGAACTACATTAGCACTTTATCAATGTGTAGAAAATCTTTAAAGTGATAATGACGTCAATTTTTGCCAGATGCATAACTTAACTTTTTACAATTTTTTAACGCTCACGTTTAATTAAATGTATTTATTTTTATGTCGAAAGAAAATGAACTCGTATATATGTATATATATATATATATATTTTTTTTTGGCAACAATTAAATTATAGCTAATATTTTAATGACTATTTTTATTGCTATTAGGCGCTTATTCATGTTTTAATATTTTAATTAATTAAAAGAAAACTATTCGAAAATTCGAAAATCTGACTTCGAAGTATTGTGTTGTCACCGGGTTCTGAGCTACTGTGAAAGTTTCAAATGTCTAGCTAGTAGAGAAGTTAGTTAAAAACAGATTGCAAGATTTGTACCGGACAAACAAACAAACAAACACACAAACAAACAAGAATAGAAGTTAATAAAAACATGGTAAAATATGAACAAGAGTAAAGAAACAAGTAATCAAAACAAACACTAATCATTTAAGTTATTGTTAATTACTAAGAGAAATTGATTTTTTATTTGTTTACTAATGTATTTCATAATTTATTACCGAAAGTAGTATATGTGTATGTGAAATATTGTGATACTTTTTTTAAAAAATAGTATAGGCTTTCTTGCATTTAAATCACAGTTAAACCTCAATCTCATTTTTATAAAAATTACAACTTCAGGCAAACTGAATTAAAACAAGTAATATAAAAAGAAAAAAAATTAAGTCCATTCCTACTTACAAACACTATCGAAAAACTTTTTGAATTACGGAATAAAAATAATTATGATTAAAAAAAAAAAAAAAAACTTTTTATAGTTTTTATGTTATTTTTTATAACTTTTGATAACAGCAAATTGTTTGAAACAAGAAAAGAAATTGAACTCTTTGTGCGAATTTATGAAAAGTTTATTATTACAGACTCTGCCTTTACAAGCAATAGGATGTGCATGTACATATATAAGAAATACATGTAATAAGATGACGAAAACGATACCGCAACTATCCGAGCAACCTTAGGACCGTCGCTAGGGGTGAATCCCTAATCGTCGCCAATTGTTCACCGCGTAGTTATAGTGCAACATTAAAACAAATTCATTCACTTACTCACATCCTTATGAAATTCAGGAACCCAAGCAAACAGACACAAATTGAATGGTATTTTGATTAATTAAATTCAGAAAGATTTTTAATTTTAGAGATAAAAATTAAAACGCAAGTAAATATGTTTGTTAAGTTGCTGAAGTTAAGTGGTTTTACCTTGCACTAAAGCTACACAATGGGCAATTCCCCAGTAGCACATAACATCGTTAAAACCTTGTTATAACTAATTTTCCACTGTTCAGACATATTTGCAACGCTATAACAACGTTATGTGCTACCTGGGTTAGCGACGGTCTTGGATTCACCTTTATGATCCGGAGACATAATATTACAATTTCCATCATCCACGAAGAGAGGGATGACACCCCGCCAGCTTTAACAACCCACAGAGGTATTTTGGAAATGGAACATTGAGGACGTTGTAGCCACGACAGATTTCACGTGCATCCACCACCACGTATTCGACGACCTTTAGCCGGTTCGAGTACTGAACCTGCAATCATCTGATTACGAGCTTAATGCTCTACCAACTGGGCAACCACAGTTATTTTGTCAAAAGGATACCACGAAATGACATTTTACCATGTTTTTATTAACCCGCTTTCTTGTTCGTTTGTTTGTTTGCTTGTTCAGTACAAATCTTGCAATAGATTTTTAACTAACTTCCCGACTATCTAGACATTTGAAACTTTTAGAATAGCTCAGAACGCGATGACAACGCAATACCTCGAAGACCGATTTCCGAATTTTTGATTAGTTTTCTTTTAATTAAAATAGGAGAACAATAATCTCCTAATAGCTTTAAAATTAGCCCTTTAAATATTAGCTATGATTTAATTGTTGCCAAAAAAATTTTACGAGTTCATTTTCTTTTGACATAAACATAAATACATTTAATTAAACGTGAACATTAAAAAATTATAAAAGGTTAAATTAGGCATCTCACAAAAATTGACATCATTATGAATCAAAAAAATTTCTATACGTTGATAAAGTGCTAATGTAGTTCATGATGCTAATATATGTTGTTCTGAAAAGATTAATACTTTATTTTTAAAACCAACATTTTTTTTTAACATCGCTTTCAACTCGCTTTCTTGTTTGTCCAGTACAAATCTTGTACTGTAATCGAATTTTAGCTAACTTTCCGACTAGTTAGACATTTGAAACTTTTAGAATAGTCAGAACACGATGACAATGCGTTTGCAATAATTCGGGTAAAGTGTCAAGTTTATATGGTTCAACAGAAAATTTAAAAACGTGGTATGTAAAAAGTTTCTTTATCTTGTAATTATTTGAGAATTAAAATCCCTTTACTAATGTGGCTAAATGTTCCCTAAAATAATCATACAAGCTCATTCCCTGTAAGTACTACATTTTTTTTTATTTATTTTTTTTTTTTAATTGTCATTATTATGAGAAAATACTAATCAAAGATTTTATGGAATATGAAATTAATAATAAATAATTACAAAATAAAAGAACTTTTTATATACCACATTTTTATTTTATTTTATTTTATTTTATTTTATTTTATTTATTTATTTATTTTATTTTTATTTTTATTTTATTTTTTAGGACTGGCGACTATTAGTCTCAATCCTGGTTTTTTGCGGTGTCATTTTTCGATAGTTGGACATTTATCGAAATCTAAAATTTATCGAAAATATAATTGAATAATTTGAAAATGATGTTATAATTTGAAAAAAAAAAAAAAACTAATAGTCCTCCGTCCTAAACTAAATTCTGCTTTTGCCAGAATTTCATCAAAATCTTTTTTTTTTTTTTTTTTTTTTTAAAGAAAAAGAAAAGAAAAGAAAATTAATAATAATCAGTATCGAAACAAACACTATCGAAAAAGGTTTTTTTTTTTAATAATTTTGAATTAGGAAATAAAAAGTGCGCGTGCAAAATGAAATAAAAATAAGTAAAAAAGAATGAATTTAATGATTTAATTTTTATATAAAACATAATCGCGTGCTATCTTAAAAAGTAGATGTAAAACTTAAAGTTTATGTGGTGCGTGAGGTATCTATAAAAATTGTTTTAAGAAATAGAATAGAATAAAGAAAGCAACGATGTTGGTTGCATTTTGTTATATAGTTTGAATTTTATAGAAGTAATATCTACCGTAGGAATAATTTCTTATGTTAAAACTATAGGAAATTTTTATGCGAGCACAAGCGATGCTACTTTTTTTTTTTTTTTTTTTTGAATCGTATAAACTTGATAATTCTATGTATTAATAAATAATTTTAAAATTTATTTTGATGACTTATTCTATCATCTTGAAAGAAAATGATCAAATGCGTAAAGAGAGCAATTATAAGAAATTTTCAAATATTTATTAATTGAATAAAAGTATTAAAAACAAACAAACAAGAAACCGAGTTAATAAAAACATGGTAAAATTGCATATTACATCTTCTCAAAGTATAACAAGCATAACATGCCTTCATAATTATCATTATTGAAGGAAATAATTTGCTTTCCAACATTTATTAATTGAATAAAAATATTAAAAACAAACAAACAAAAAAGCGAGTTAACAAAAACATGGTAAAATTGCATATTACATCTTCTCAAAGTATAACAAGCATAACATGCCTTCATAATTATCATTATTAAAGGAAATAATTTGCTTTCAAACATTTATTAATTGAATAAAAATATTAAAAACAAACAAACAAGAAACCGAGTTAATAAAAACATGGTAAAATTGCATATTACATCTTCTCAAAGTATAACAAGCATAACATGCCTTCATAATTATCATTATTGAAGGAAATAATTTGCTTTCAAACATTTATTAATTGAATAAAAATATTAAAAACAAACAAACAAAAAAGCGAGTTAACAAAAACATGGTAAAATTACATATTACATCTTCCCAAAGTATAACAAGCATAACATGCCTTCATAATTATCATTATTGAAGGAAATAACTTGCTTTCATTATATTGTATGTCCATATAAAGAGAAAAACTGTTATTGCTTTGCTTTATTCTCTAATAGATTTCGTGCATCATAACAAACCGTCACAAAACAATAATAATAATAATAATAATAATAATAATCCTCAGAAATTGAACACGTTACTGATTTTTAAACATTTTTCATGTGTAATTTTTTTTCTTTATCCATTGATAACCACAGATCATTTAATTATTTAATTATCCATTAATCCCACAGATTTTTTTTTTTTTTTTTTTTTTTGCAAGAACACATATCTAAAATGTATCGATTTTCTTCTGTACCTGGCAAATTAACTAAAATATGAAATAAAATGTTCCCATTAACCCTTTCATTCCCAACTTTTTCCCTCCATAAAACAATAAATCTTATATTTAGTCATATTTTTTTTTTTCAAACGTAATGTATATAAATATTTTTTTTAAATAGAAGTTATAGCAGAGTACGAATTAATACAGCTAACAAAGCAACTGATATGTGTTTATTTATGTTTAATATAACCACTGATGTCATTAAAAACCATAACTTTTCAATAAATAAAAATATCAAAATTTTGGAGAATAACATATTGCAGTTAATTAAAATACATATTATAAACATTAAAGAATAAAATAAAAAATATTTCAAACAGTTAATTTGCTTAAATTGCCCAAAACAGGAAACTGATTCCGATATTATTATCAGAACAGCGTAAAACATACTTTCAATTATTAACAAAGATAGTGAAGTCATCCAAAATAGGTATTTTTCGGTGGGAAAATGTATATAGATTTTAATATTGTTCATTTTGAATCAGCGGGAGTGTTAGATAGTAAGAAAGATAATCTAAAATGTTATGATTCCAATTGGAATCACGGGGAAGGAAAGGGTTAAAAACTGATATCTTTTATTTTCAAGCAAAAAGTCTTCGCTTCGTATTTCGAACAAAGCACAAAAGCACTTATATACATGACATACTTTATATTTCATTATTCTGAAGTTTCGTGGCCAAACAATCCAGAACTGTATTACATCACTTGGGGGTCATCTTTATCGTATGGAAGGACCGGTTCCCACTGCCCTACGACGACAATCCTTTATTGTCCAAAACACCGATTGTCCATCTAGATTTAAACCAACTTCTCCTTTGTTTAGAAGGTCTTGTTTTTCTGTGCAATTTGACCAAAAAAATAATTGCTCCGGGAAATAGCACAGAGGAGAAGGATAAACTTTTCAAAAGACATTTCAAATTTCGGGGAATAAAAAGCAGAAAAATAAATTAATTGATATATCTTGCATTTTTAATTACTATTCTTTGTCATGTAAAAATAGTTCTGTTATCAAATTAAAGAAAATAAATTCTCAATTACAACTGTATGGTTATAAAACAATATCTCTAAAAAAAGAGTTAAAAGAATTTTGGTTATAACCAAATAACAACAAAAGTCGACTTTGGAAGATGAACTTTCATAAATCATTTCTGTATTATTTACGTTCCTCCGTTTTTTACAGAACTTTAATTTGTTTTTTTCCAGGTTCAGCGAGATATATGTAAGCAACAAGTGAAACTACGTATCACATTTAAATGAATGTGTTAAAATAAAACTGCTTCTTGTCTACTAAATAAGATAATTTTACATTTTCTGTACTATTTGTAATAAATTTGCTTATTAATATCGTTATGTTAATATATTATAAAATGTATTATACAGCTACTCTCTCCAAAGAGGCATTGATGTTATTTATACAAAGACAAAGATGTGCATATAAATATTAATTCAAATAATTAAATAAATCTCCACAGAATTATATAGAAATAAAATAAATACCCATACATCTTTAAAAGTTAAAAATAATTGTCCCACAAATATGGAAGCTTTCTTTTAATATTCAGAAATAAAATAGATTACAGTTGTCGGGTATACACATTTTCATTTTTCATGCGTGAAAACATTTTTTTTCCCCTTAATTAAGTATTTTAAGTAATGTCTTCTTCTTTTGTGTGTATAGTATTTCTAATGACAGCTGATTTAATGCGTTTTTCAAAATAAATTTACGCAGTTGTTGAAAGAAATTTAGTTTAAATTCTTCAAACATCATATTAAAATAGATTTTCTTTTTCACGGTTATTCTTACAGTTATTGGATTCATCACGGTTTGACCTTTTCATCAACAACTATGCAACAACTACTCTTCACTTTCTTTTACATAGATTTTTGTGCATGACAGAAAAAATACTGGTTTTAGATCGAACCTTGAAACTGAATTTGTATTAAAATTACATGTCTTGAGGTCCCTTGAACACAAAATTCAAGCCTTTAGCTGTTGGTCTTTCTGTGTGTAATGTTTATTTAGCTGCGCGTTTGTCATCAACATAACTCAAAAAGAAATGTCGGAAGTCCAAATTCAGTACTCTTAAACTCTATCATATGAAATTTATATAAAATCGAAGAAATGGTTCGTGTACAGTTACATAAAAAAAAATAATGTAGTATGAAAAGCATCCATCATTCGTTTACAGAGATACACGAAATGATTCAAATATATTAGGGCTACAGTTGAAAAATTTTAGCGATCATAAATTAATAAATTTGATCCACTATTACTTCAAAGTGGCAGCCACTTGAAAATTTCACATTTCATAATACATACCTATTAATGAACCGATTTGCTAAAGTATGTATTAAGAACAAAGAAATTCATACTCTTCCAATTAGGTTATTTTTCCAGAACTTTTTTTTAAAAGTAGTATTTAGTAAAAAGCTTAATGATCAATAAAATAAAAATATAATTTATTTTATGAAATAATGGTCAATATTCTGGAAAATAAGTAAGCCATAAGATGCTAAAAAAATTAAAATATTAATAAAATGTTTTTTTTTTTTTTTTTTTTTTTTTTTAATGTCTGATTCAAATTAAAAAGTGTATTTAAAAGCCGATTTCTAAATAAAAATTTCCATATTAAAAACTTAAATGTTTTATATATATCACAGATAAAAGTTATGCATCTTTATTATTATTATTATTATTATTATTATTATTATTATTTGCAATATAAAGCTTTTCATTCGATGTGATAATTTTAAAAAAGGATTTCCGTGAACAAACCAACAAAAAAAGGTCTAGTATGCGGTTGTTATCACAAAGCTTTCTTTTGTATCATTCTGTATAACAGCGCAATCTACCGATTAACATGTACAAATATTCAATCAACATAGCTTCCCAGAATAAGTATTTTACATATGTAGATTGGTGCAATTTTAAACAATAGATGATAAGTTAGAACCATCCGGATATTTCCAGAAATTGAGTAAAATCAGCAACACTTGTCAGTTCAAAAGGAAACAACATATAGCTATAAAACCTATCTCACATATCACGCTGTTTGCATTTATACTCAATATAAGCTAAAGTATCACCGTATATATGCCAAAATGTAACAGCACCAATTTATATCAAGGTCCAACCAAATATAAAGTGTTGTTGAATTCTGTCTATTATTTTGGAAGATACAACAACTCCCCTCCCCCCCCCCCCAAAAAAAAAAAAAAAAAAAAAAAAAAACAGCCGGACAGACGTTTTCTAAAAATGATCAAATCGTGTTCAAAACGTGCTAGTCCGTCGAAAACTGGAAGTAAAAAATTTTCATGAATCCAATACTTCTTTTTGTATTTAAAAAAAAAAAAGTGCAGAAAAATAAGTAAAAGAAAAAGAACAACTCTTACTTTTGTAAATAAGAGAATAGCGTAATAACCAGAAAGACAAATTCTAATTTAATTGAAGGACAATTGTGTATCAGGATTCAGAACATAATAATATATGAAATAGATTTCTAATTATTTTTAATGCATTTATAATGTAATAAATGGAACAATTTATTTAATTTAGCCAAAAGCGTTAATATTACCATTACCCATTCACTTTCATTTTATTTTTCTTTCTTTCAGCGTTTTCTTCCCCCCCCCCCTCCCCTCTTTTTTTTTTTTTTTTTTTCTTTTAAGAAAAAAAAGTTTAACACAGAAGCAAATAATGTAAAAAGGAAACTGCAAATATAATAATGATAAGATGATAGATCAGAAATGTTTTAGAAAAATTTTGCTGATCGTCATATTTTAGAATCCTTTTGAGAAATTTGTCCTCATTAAGCATAAAAAAGGATGAACGCTAGTCATTATAAGAAGCCCTAAGTTCTGTTTTTCACAACTTAATGTGACTAACCTTTTCTATTTATTTATGTTTTGGATGCAGCGATGTCGGTATATATGTTACCGTTAAAACGCGAAATCCGTTAATCTGCAGATTACCTAGCTAATCTGAAGATTAACTAAAATGACCCGTTAAAGAGCGGAATAAAGAGTTTTCCGCATTTTAACTAGGTAATCTGCAGATTAACGGTTTCAGTATCGTTAAAGTTCAAATGTTTGTTTCGAGCCTTAGTTTTTTTTTACATTCACTATGACGTCAAACAGCCATGTGATACATATACGCGAATGACCTTCAAACATAACTAAAACTTTTACCCCTTCACTTCCTTCACCTTACTTTCTTACTCCTTTCTTACCCCTTCACCCCTTCAATGTGCAGATTACCTAGCTAATCTGCAGATTAACTGATTTCTGCACTTTAGCGGTAACATATATAAGCGTTTAAATCACGTCGGAACTTCACAACAATAATTTTTCGTGACTCAGATATTAGTTAAAGCCCAAACCAAATATTTTACATATCTAATTATGCCGGTATAAACGATTATGATGAATGGTTGTGATAATAACTAATTGTTTTGATAATAACAAATCAAAAATATTAACTAGGACAAAACAGCTGTTTACCAATAATCATTATTTGTAAAAAAAAAAAATAATTTTCAATTGCTATGCACTAAAGTCAAAGACTATCCACAGAAAAATCTCGGTTATTTATGTACAATAAATGAAAGCCATTAATACGTCTTTTAAGGATGCATTTTCAAATTAGGAAGCACTAAGCAAAGATTATAGAATTTCTTCCTCTCATCAATAATTTGGTGACTGATTGGACTATCGGTTTACCTATAAGTACTATCTATAATCCCTCTGTAGTTAGTAAAAATTGAGATTTCTTTTTTTCTTTCTTTTTACTTCCTTATACAAAGTATAAGGAAGTATAGTAATCCCGATTTGCGAAATGGATTTTGCATTTCACATTGCTCGAAAACGAATGATCGCTGAATGTTGCCAATTTATAAGTGTGACTGTCATGATGTCTAGTTGTACACCTGCAAGTGTCGTCTTAACACGAACTCTCGTTTTAGAGATATAAGGGATTTTACACGATTTTTCGTGACGTCTGTATGTATGTGTGTCTGTGTGTGTGTCCGTATGTCGCATAACTCAAAAACGGTTGGACGTAGAAAGTTGCGAATTGGTACAGAGGTGTGTTATAACATCTAGTTGTGCACCTCCCTTTTTGGACTTTGTATGATTTTCCGTTTTGGAGATATTTAGAAAATTAGGTTCATAATGACAAAAAATACATAGGTTTTGGCCATAATGTATCAAAAAACGGTGATAACTCAAAAAGGGTTTGGACAAATCTTGCATTTTAACTGACTTCCCGACTAGCTAGACACTTGAAACTTTCAGAACACGTTGACAATGCATTTTTTAAAATATTTTTAGCCAACTGTTTCCGATACCTGCTGCCTTCAGCGGCGTTTATGTGATTGAACAGAAAATTTATTTAACTAACTTCCCGACTAGCTAGACATTTGAAACTTTCAGACTAGATCAGAACACGGTGAAAATGCATTTTTTTAATACTGTTAGCCAACTGTTTAGGGTCCCTGCTGCCTTCGGCAGCGTTACCAGTACAAATCTTGCAATCGAGTTTTAACTAACTTCCCGACTAGCTAGACATTTTAAACTTCAGGAAAAGCTCAAAACACGGGGACAATGCGTTTTTCAAATATTTTTAGCCAACTGTTTCGGGTCACTGCTGCCTTTGGCAGCGTTTATATTGTTCAACAGAAAAATTATTTAACTAACTTCCCGACTAGCTAGACATTTGAAACTTTCAGAATAGTTCAGAACACGGTGAAAATGCATCTTTTTAATACCTTTAGCCAACTGCTTCGGGTCCCTGCTGCCTTCGTCAGCGTTACCAGTACAAATCTTGCAATCGGTTTTTAAATAACTTTCAGAAAAGCTCAGAAAACGGTGATAATTCATTTTTTAAAATATTTTTAGCCAACTGTTTCGGATCCAATGTCAATGTTTGTTAACATTATGTATATTTCTAAATGTGTATAAGGAAGTCATGTGGTGCCCACATAAGATTTATTTTTTTTTTTAAGATTATGCGTGTTTATTGTTATTATTAATTTTAACTTAAATATTTAAAATTGTCTTTTTATTTTCGTATCTTAAAAGTTACATATTCTAATTTACAGAATTTCACATAAACTATTTTTTGTTTTTTTATTTTTTAATAATAAGGTAAATGTATTCGTAACGGTGACTTTAAGGACATATTTCTGTGTGGCCGAGCGGCTCTTCGTTGAAAGATGGTACACAAGAAGTGCTCCGCTCGATCCCAGGTCGTGCTTCTCGACCTAACCATTCGGAGTTTTCCATGGTTTACTCTGAAACTCGCTTAAATTTGGCCTAGGATACCTTAAAAAGGCCCTACAGAGGTCACACCACCTCAGGACTAGAACCCTCGTGTAGTCTGTCCGCCATAATCTCAAACACCAACACACCAAAGTCATTTGTGTGTGTATGTATTATTCTTGATTTTAGAAACATAATTACAGCAAGTATTAGACACCTCAATTAGTTCCTTCTATACATAGTAGTACATCAAAAGATTGTATTTCAAAAGAATCATCTTTATACTCAAAAAATTACTTTCCCACGGAGTTTAAAATGCACCAATAACGTAAACTTTGTTCCAGTTGCTGACACCTTTAAAGTTTTAAATAAAAATCTAAATAAAAAGTGAACCTATTAGAAACATATATACTTAACAGAAGATATTTTTTTTTATTGGATTCATTAAAAGAATGTCAAAATAAAGTAAACTTGTAACATAAACCTCAAATAAATCACCTTTGAATAATTTAATGCATTTCAGTGATACGTTCCATTTTCAAGGTTTCAATAAAATTGTTTCATTTAAATAAAGTCTTAATTTTGTTAATGCTATTTTAATTACTCCTTGTGTAATAAAAATCCCTTATATGTCTTATAAATCCCTATGCTAGTTATTCACGCTTTAAGGTATTTCCTAGGATTCTGCGTGTTATTTAAAAAATCTGGAGTGACTCCACTCGACTTTCCGAACATTGAGTAACTAACAGTTTTGTAGATAAAATAAAGAAAGAGGAGTTGCTAAACAAACAAAAAAGAGAAAACCATAACAGAGTGTTTGAGTATTTTTCTCCATATATCACACGAGGTTTTATTTAACGCTACTGAACTTTGAGCCCTTAGATCATAAGGATAAAGAATTTTTCGTTGTGTCCCTGTAAAAATCTATAAATGCTAGATTCACCAAAATGCTTATAGTTAGTGCAACAGTGATTTATAATATTCATACAAATTTTCAGCTCAATTGAATAAGGCGTTTAGATGCTATCGCTGGTCTCGTAGGCCATAAAGATAAAGAATTTTTCTTTATGTCCCTGTAAAAAAACTGTAAGTGCTAGATTCACCAAAATCTATACAGTTGGTTCAAATGTGACCTATAACATGTGTACAAATTCTTTGCTGAGATTAATAAGGCGTTTAGACGCTATCACACTTTTAAAAATTTGGCAAAGAATTTTTCTTTGTGTCCCTGTAAAAAAACTATAAGTGCTAGATTCTCCAAAATCTATACAGATTGAGTATCTGTGACCTATAATATGTGTATAAAGTTTTTGCTCAATTGAATAAGGCGTTTAGATGCTATCGCACTTTTAAGATTTTGGTCCCTTGGCCATAATGATAAAGAATTTTTCTCTGTGTCCCTGTAAAAAAACTATAAGTGCTAGATTCACCAAAATCTATAGGGTTCGTACTATGGTGACTTACAATATACGTACCAACTTTCAGCTTATTCGAACAAAGCGTTTAGACGCTAGCGTGTTCACTCACAGACATACACACATACATACACACATACATACACACATACATACACACACACATACATACATCATCGTAAAAATTGTGAAAACGGACTCGTTGGACCTCGAAACGTATAGAAACATCAAAATCTCGAATTCGGATTTTTGACATGATTACAATACTTTCCTCACTATAGTGTTCGGAAAGTAAAAAAACTTGAAATCTCTTAAAATTTCACGACAGAAAAAAAAAAAAAAACACTTGTATTAACGTATCAAGATATTTCGGTCTGAGTTGATATTACGTTCCACATTTCGAATTTACAAGAATATGGAATTGTGTCTACTACACGATCTCTCTCTCAAAATCAGATAACCGAATAGTGGCAAGACTGTCCTGCCTCCTGCACAAGCAATGATGACATATTTTGGAAGCACTAATTTATATAACCAGGAAAATGTTACACGCTGCTATAAAACTAACACTTTCACATCATAAAGGAATCCTACATATTTATTTTAGTCATGTGAATTAAGAGGAGCACGTACCCTTAGCGACAGTGCCCTTAGCGGAAATCCATAAACCCGTGTCCCCAGCGAAAATGTTATCCCCCCTCAGTGGCGTGCTTTTAGCATACGTATCTTTAGCGGAAATGTATAATAAATTTAAAAATAAATTAATAAATAAAAAAATGAACTCTTCAATTTTCCTCCACACTTTATCCACACTAGCAGGCTTCGCCCGCTTCGCTGGGCACTATATTTAAAGGATTTCTTTTAATTGAATAATTGAAACGTTTAAATAAATATTTTCGATTGGCAACTATTTTCTTCACAGTTTTAGTATGGGATCTTCTTGACAATATCAAATATTTTTTGAACTTCTCGAATCTGTGCAACAAAACTATTATTAAACCGAATATTCTCGAAAACAATCAAACAGAAATATTAATTCTCCGAATATTGTGGAAAATGTTGAAGCTGTTACTCGTACAGTAAAAGTCACTATTCGATGAATGGTCGAATCAGAGAACGCACGTAAGTCGTTTTCCAGCAATCACTATAACGCACGTATATATGCTTCACACACACGAAAAAAAAGAAAAAAATCTCGGACAGCCCTACACCGCTCTGCATGAATCTCAGAACACACGAAACTCGGTTCGGCGACAATCACTATCACGCATGTTAAAACAAAACAAAAAAAAAAAAAAAAAAAAAAAAACATCACGGGACACGCCTACCTCGCTGCGCATGAATCTCAGAACACTCAGAACACACAAAACTCGGTTCCACGGCAATCACTATCACTCATGTTAAAACCAAAGATCATCACTGGACACCCCTACCTCCCTGTGCATGAATCTGAAAACGCACGAAGCTCGGTTCCGCGGTAATCACTATCACGCATGTTAAAACCAAAAAAAAAAATCACTGGACACCTCTACTTTACTGTGCATGAATCTGAAAACGCACGAAACTCAGTTCCGCGGCAATCACTATCACGCATGTTAAAATTAAATAAACATTACTAGACACCCCTACCTCGGTTCGGCGACAATCACTATCACGCATGTTAAAACAAAACAAAAAAAAAAAAAAAAAAAAAAACATCACGGGACACGCCTACCTCGCTGCGCATGAATCTCAGAACACTCAGAACACACAAAACTCGGTTCCACGGCAATCACTATCACTCATGTTTAAACCAAAGATCATCACTGGACACCCCTACCTCCCTGTGCATGAATCTGAAAACGCACGAAGCTCGGTTCCGCGGTAATCACTATCACGCATGTTAAAACCAAAAAAAAAAAAAAAAAATCACTGGACACCTCTACTTTACTGTGCATGAATCTGAAAACGCACGAAACTCGGTTCCGCGGCAATCACTATCACGCATGTTAAAATTAAATAAACATTACTAGACACCCCTACCTCGCTGTGCATGAATTTGAAAACGCACGAAGCTCGTTTTCGCTGCAATCACTGTCAAGCATGTTAAAACGAAAAAAAACATAACTGGACACCCCTATCTCAAATCAATGAAAATCAAATAAACCAATCAAATCTCTCGTAATTCCTCATAACGTAGCTCTAGTTCAACGTAAAATACACTCAAATCAATGAAAATCAATAAACCAATCAAATCGCTCGTAATTCCTTATAACGTAGCTCTAGTTCAACGTAAAATACACTCAAATCAATGAAAATCAAATATCTTGTAATTCCTCAAAACGTAGCTCTAGTTCAACGTAAAATACACTCAAATCAATGAAATTCAAATAAACCAATCAAACCTCTTGTAATTCCTCCTAACGTAGCTGTAGTTTAATGCAAAATACACTCAAATCAATGAAAATTAAATCTCTCGTAATTCCTCATAACGTAGCTCAAGTAGCATACACTCAAATCAATGAAAATCAAATAAACCAATCAAATCTCTTGTAATTCCTCATAATGTAGCTCTAGTTTAACGTAAAATACACTCAAATCAATTAAAATCAAATAAACCAATCAAATCTCTTCTAATTCTTCATAACGTAGCTGTAGTTCAATGCAAAATACACTCAGATCAATGAAAATCAAATAAACCAATCAAACCTCTCCTAAGATTCTCCATTCTGCGTCATTATAGAAATGGGAAGTTTTATTTTCATATTTTTATTAATTAAAAGAAAACTAATCAAATATTCGAAAATCTGACTTCGATTTGCACAATGACTCTTCGGAGGGTACCTTTGTGTTAAATCACGTGACTGTCCGAGCTACCGTTTTCGAGAACAGTGAAATATACATATATAAGGTCATTGTGCCTAAATGCGACGTGATTTTTGGTAACTTTATCGCATTTAGGAAATTCATGATATTTTAGTAAATAAATAAATATGAAAAGAAAGAGAAAATGGTTGAACATTATACTCTTAGTTCTAAACTTGTGTTTTGTGTCATTTCTTTTCAAGAAATTAAAAAATTGTCTGTAATTTATAAAAAAAATATACCAGCGTCGCATTTAAGGTACTATATCCTAAATGCGATGTCTAACTCCCTAATTGCGATAATGCATTTAATGCATGGTAGTTACTAGAATGTTTTTAACACTTTCCAAAGAAGGTTGAAAACTGTTATTGACTTCGATTTGGGCCTGTCCGTCTGTCTGTCCATCCGTCTGTTTGTCCGTCTGTCTGTCCGTGTACTAATTCCCGTAAATATTCATGGAACTTTTTGAAACTGATATATATTATTCAAGTTCACTATAGTATGTTCCCTATTGAAAATGAAGTATGTACCTCTACTTGTTTGTATAGAGGGACACCCGAAACTATTCCAGAGCATTGTGTAGGGGAGGTATCTTCATAAACCATATTTTATTACTGTTACTTTACACATATCTTGATGAAATTCAAATATGTTATTCAACATTACTATCCGATGCTCCCCATTGAAAATGGAGTAAATACCATCACTAGTTTGTATAGAGGGTAACCCGAAAGTATTCTCTGACGCATTACGTTCTATGAGAGGTATTTCTATAAACCAAACTTTAAAAACTTTATTTTGCACAAATCTCAATGAAATTAAAATATGTTAGTCATATGCGTAAAAGAATGCTTTCCATAGAATACAGTATGGTTATCGTTAGATTTACAGGGCCACACAAAATATTCAGTCACACTTAGTTGCAGTTTCGTTTATATTAAACGTTTTTATTACTCTCTAAATGTTTTTAACACTTTCTAAACAAGATTCAAAAGTGTGATTGACTTTGGTTTCTCTGTCTGTCCGTTTGTCTGCTGTCCGCACTCTAACTCCCGTTATTATTTATGGAATTTCTTGAAATTGATACATATTATTAAAATTCAGTATAGGATATTAAAATTCAGTATATTCCCTATTGAAAATGAAGTGTGTGCCTCTACTAGTTTGTACACAGAGGCATCCGAAATTATTCCAAAGCATTCTGTTCTGTGAGAGGTATTTTTATAAACCATATTTTATTACCGTTACTTTGCACATATCTTAATGAAATTTATATATTTTATTCAAGTTCACTATCTGATATTCCCCATGGAAAATAGAGTAAATACCCTCACTCGTTTGTATACAGGAACACCCGAAAGTATTTCAAAGCATTGCGTTCGATGAGAGGTATTACTATGAACTAAATTTTAGTTCCTTTATTTTACACAAATTTTAATGAAATTGAAATATGTTACTCAAGTTCAGTATCGGATGATTGTTATAGAAAAGTGAGTAAATACCACAACTGGTTTGTATACAAGGACATCCGAAAGTATTCCAAAGCAATGCGGTCTATGAGAGGTATTTCTATAAACCAAAGTTTAATAATTTTACTTGGCACAAATCTTAATGAAATTGAAATATGTTATTCATATGCATAAAAGAATTTTTTCTACAGAATGTAGTATGATTAGCATTACATTTACAGGGCCACACAATAATATACAGCTATATTGAGAACCTTTATTGGAATTTTACTAGAATTGTATTTTCGTTCACATTAAGCGATTTAACAGTTTTTTTTACATTTTTTAATTGCGAATATGTTTTCAATTTGTGTATCTATCTACCAGACTCTCCATCTGTCTATCTGTCCGTCTACCGCACCCAGCGTCCGTAAATATTTTCTGAACTTTTAAAAAATTATATATGTTGTTTATATTCACTATTGAATGTTCCCAAATTAAAATGGCATTAATAAGTCCTGTACAACTGGTTTGTGTACAGGGAAAAAGCAAAAAGATTTCAATGCATTGCATTTTTGGACACACATTTTTTGGACACACATTTTTATAATTTACATTTAAAGAACTTTCTACTGTAATAATCATAAAGAAATTGGCATTAATTGTTAAATTGCTAAAATAATGTTATGTATAAAATATGATTTTGTTAACCTTCAAATTTACAGGGCTACACTAAAATTTTCAGATACATTAAGACCTGCAATTACTACGTTTTCTTTTGTGTTAAGCATTTTTAACACTTCCAAACAATGTTTAAGAATGATTAGGAATTCAATTAGTCTGTTTGTATGCCTTTCATAACTACTGTCTATTCGTTGTGTGATAACGTAGGCACAGAACTTTGAAACTGATAAGATAGAACAATAACGTATGTTAAAAAAGTGTTAATAATCATTGCGTAATTCGGGATTTTCGTTCTTTTTCTTTATTAGTTTATAAAATACTTAATACCACATAACTATTTGAAGATAAAATGCTGTGTAACTCTGCATTTAACAGTATGTGTATCTTTGTGTGTAACTCTTCCATTTTATTAACAGTGTGTGTAATTTTATTTTTATTAACAGTGTGTAACCCTTCTTTTTAGTTCCCCATCATACTATAGGTATGGGGAACTTAGGTAATCGTGAAAATTTTCGACCTCGGTTTTTTTACTTTTCTACACGTTTTCAGGTGTGAGGAATCCGAAAATGACAAAATTTCTATGGTGTCTGTCTGTAGGGTGTCTGCTAGTGTGTTAGTGTGTTAGTGTGTTAGTCTGTTAGTGGGTCAGTCCGTTAGTTTGTTAGTCTGTGTACACGATATCTCAAGAACAAATTGTCGCAGAGAGGTCAGATCAGTTTTAAAATATTACTTTCGACACTGGCAAGAACCCTATTGATTTGCAACATTCGAATTTAAAAACTTCGTAAGTTATTAGAAATTTACGATTTTCTTAACATGGGAGAATAGGACAAAAATTCACTTAAGCGTGTATTAAATGGAAACTTTTTACAGTAAAAGTGTCAGACCAGTTTTAAAATATCAGTTTGGATACCGAAATCAACATCAGTAACTATAAATATGCTACTTTGAAAATTTCGCAAGTTATTGTAAATTTACGAATTTCTTAACATGGCAGTATAGGGCAAAATTTCACATAAACGTCAATTTTTAGAGATATTTTCATCGTAAAGATGTCAGATTACTTTTGAAATATTATTTAGGACATTGGCATGAATATTAATGACTATGAATTTTCCAATATAAAGATTTCGTAAGTTATTGGAAATTTACGAATTTCTTAACATGTCAGAATAGAGCAAAATTTCACATAAACGTCAATCTTGAGGGATATTTTCATCGTAAAGATGTCAAACCACTTTCGAAATATTATTTAGGATACTGGCATGAATATCATAGACTATGATTTTTCCAATTTAAAAAAATTCGTAAGTTATTTGGAATTTACGATTTACTTAACATGTCAGAATAAGGCAAAATTGAGCATAAATTTCCATTTTGAGGATCCTAAATACATTAGACAACTTCAAAATTAAGTTTATGATATTTGTTTGAACATGATTGAATACAAATATTCTACTAGGAAATTTTCGTAAATTATTCGTAATTTACGATTTTATCAACATAGCGAAATTGTAAATATTTCATATAAATATGAATTTTGAGGTTTATTGCATTGGAAATAGTAGCATGAAAACTAAACAACAGAAATGACCCTGATAAAATAAATTAATAAATTAGAATAAGATAATTATATCGAAGTGAACGGTGGATAGCCTATTAGGCGGGGATTTCATTCTGTCACTGTATCAAGCTTTGGTCAAATTCATTTCTTTTAACATGATTATAATATGTCTCGCACTAGAAATTTCTGAGAACATAAATATGATGGGGAACTGAGCAGAGTCCACCTATGCCAACTAGTTTTGAACAGTGTGTGTGTAATTCTGTGTGTATTGCTGAATTTTTCTAACGGTGTACGTAACTCTATGTGTAACTGACAGTGTGTGTGTGTGTAACCCTGTATGCAATTAGCAGTGTGTGTGTGTGTGTAACTCCGTGTGTAACTCGGGTCTTTGTTAACAGTGTGTGTAACTCTTCTTTTTTTAAGATTATGTGTGTAACACTGTGTGTATCGCTTGTAAACAGCGTGTGTAATTATGTGTGTGTAACCCTGTATGTAATTAAAAGTGTGTGTGTGTGTGTAACTCTGCCTTCTTTTTAACTGTGTGTGGGTAACTCGGTGTGTAACTCTTCCTTTTTTTTAACAGTGTATCTAACTTTGTGTATAATTCTGCCTTTTTATTAACAGTGTGTGTAATCCAATGTTTAATTCTTCTTTTTTTGAACAGTGTATGTAACTCTGTGTCTGTCGCTGATTTTTTGCCAACAGTGTGTGTAACTCTATGTGTAATCTAACAGTGTGTGTGTAACCCTGTATATAATTAACAGTGCGTGTGCAACTCTCTGTGTAAATTTGTGTGTAACTTTGCCTTTTTATTAACAGTGTATGTAACTCAATGTATAATTTCGCTTTTTTATTAACTGTGTGTGTAACTTCGTATGTAAATGTTTTTTTTTTGACAATATGTGTAACGATGTGTGTACCGCTAATTTTTTGCTAACAGTGTGTATGTAGCTCTGTGTGTAACTCTGCATTTTTATTAACAGTTTGTGTGTAACTATGTGTGTAACTTTGCCTTTTTATAACAGTGTGCACTGTTAAAAATTTCTGTAAAAGTACAGAAAAAGTATTGAGACTCTCCGTAAATGTACATGAGTTCACTGTTAAGAGCAGTGAATCAAGAAACTCAGTTTGCTCTTAAAAATTTCTGTAAAAGTACAGAAAAAGTATTGAGACTCTCCGTAAATGTACATGAGTTCACTGTTAAGAGCAGTGAATCAAGAAACTCAGTTTGCTGTTAAAAATTTCTGTAAAAGTACAGAAAAAGTATTGAGACTCTCCGTAAATTTACATGAGTTCTTTGTTAAAAGCATTGAATCAAGAAACTCAGTTCTTAATTTACAGATATTTCCCTTTTCTAAACAACGTTTTCCCGGTAGGGATTTTGATAGGTACATTAAATAAAAAAAACTATATATATATACATAACCTTAAAATTATTTTTATATTAAAATAAATACCTATTTATACATATAGATTTATTTAACTAGAAGTTTTGAAGGCAGAAATATACTGAATAGTTTGTTTCATTGCAGTGTACTATTACGTAAAAAGGGAGAAAAAAGGGAACGTTAGGGAAAATTAGATTGTTTCTGCGGGATGTTTATCTTCGTATCTACTCATTAAGAGTTTGTTGTTGCTGACTGTATTAAAGAACTTAAGGCAATTTGTGTTTTCATTTGGAATTCATAATTATGTAAGTTAAATTTTATATAATCTTTTATCCTATTTTAATAATCAACAAAAACAATGACTGTTTATGTTAGTTATATTAGCGGTTATTTTTACTTTCTTCTATATGTAATATAGAGAAAGCATTTGATTCGCGAAAATTTTCGACCTCCATTTTTTGATGGATTTACGTTTTGGGATGTCCATAACACGAATTGATAGTTTTTAAAAAATGTCTGTCTGTCTGTATCCCTTTTTTGTGGACGCTATATCTCGTGAACCAATGAATGAAATGTGAACAAACTTGGTATTTAGTTGCACCCTGACATAAACTGGTGCTGATTACATTTGGGGATCAATCGCTCAACAGGTGCTGTTATCGCATTTTTCTAAATTTTCAACATGACAATATAGAACAAAATTTCGTATAAATGTACATAATGAGAGTTATTTTAAAATTAATATGAATTATTGATAATAGTAGTAGTTAACTAGGGGGGGGGAATTTTGCATGTGGGGGGCATCGCTCTCCCCTGGGTGTTAAGTCCCCCCCAGGTGAAGTAAATTTTCAATATGGTTATCTTTCGAAAGATCTCGTTAATACCTTTAAAACTAATGGTTGAACTATAGATTTGTGCTAATTTAAAACAAAGTTATCCATTTTTTCCATTTTTTTTTTTTTTTTTTTTTTTTTTTTTTACTTTTTTACGAAAAAAAAAACTTGGAAAAAAGTCATTTCTTTTGATTTGGAAAAAAAAAACATCTTTCGGCATTTAGTGATAATTCTATGAGATAAAAATCTTCTGCATTTATAATTGAAAAGAATTTGATAATTCAATAAGTAATTTTTATTGAATAAGTTTTGTGTAAAATTATATAGAAGAAAGTCATGTGGTGGCCACATCATACTAGTTTTTAGTTTAATATCGTCTGAAATTTCTATATGTTTTCTTATATATTCGTTTTACAGCCTCTTCCTGTCATTAAAAGTGTTTGCTGGCATTTGCTGAAAGACTGAAAAATAATCTAGATTACCTTAAATCAAAATAGTAGGAATTGAGGAAAAAGTAAGTCATTTCCACATTATATAATTAATAGTTTAAATAATAAAAAGATAAGTAAATTTAAAAATCGAAATACAAAATAAAGATTTTGTAGATGGGAGTTTTATCCAACATTTTTTTAATTAATGTGTTTTTTTTTTTTTTTTTTTTTTTTTTTTTTTTTAAGGGAGGGGAGGACGGTTTGTATTCTAAACCGTCCAATGTTTTTAATTTTGCTTTCTGAAAATTTTGAAAATCTGCTTGCGCGTGTATATGTATGCCTATACATATATGCACAAGTTAAAAAACCACAATGTATGAAAAAGAAAATTATTGTTGCTGTTGCCGAGCAATGGTAATAGAGGGGTGGGTTGGGGGACAAATTAAATTTTCTGACAAGTTAATATTTTTCAGAATACAGTTTGATATTTAAGGATTCAAAATACAGAGTGTATATCAAATTGAGTGAGGAAATGTTTAAATTAATACGAAATTTTATCCAGGCTGTTATATGTTGCGGACTAATTTATATCTCAAAATAACCGATCCACATAAAACGTTACTTTTAAGTACAAAATCCAACTGTATTTTTGAATTATCCTGGATGAATATACCATAATCATAAGCATGCCAAGACTGCGGTTACATGTTTATGAAGGGAGGCAGACGCAGACGATTGTGGAGCAACTGCAATTTAAAAATACAGTTTCACTGAAATATAGCTAATAGATTCTGCTTAATAACGCATTGTCAAAAAACTTTCAGACAGGTTTTTGCATTGACAGAAATAATTTTTGTTAAACATGTTTTTTCTTTTCCTTCTTTCTAAGGGGAGGATTTTAATAACTGGACAGTTTTTAATTCGGAGTATTATAAAGTTAAGAGAGTGCTTGGAACTATGGCCGAGTCCCCAGGCCTAGGACTCGAGGGTCCTAGGTCTGGGGTAGTGTGCCCTCTGAGAGGGGGGGGGGAGTTGTTTTTTAAGGGGGCCCAGCCCAGATTTTATGAGTCTCGGAGAAAACTACTGAAAACTTCGAACAGCTAGGTCGACGAGCTAGACCTGGGATTGAACTCAGCACTTCCCGTTTATCAGCTTTGAGCATAGAATGGCACGGCCACTCATGGAGTCGTACAGTTTAAAGATGATTCAGGAGCAGTTCACTCTCTCAGGAGACAATAAATTGTTTTATTTCCATATTCAAAGGGTGAAAAACTACCTAACATAACAAAACCCTAAAAACTGCTATTTGTATTTAAAATTTATCGTGGAAGAATAGATTAAGGTTATTATTACGTGGCTATTATTTAAAATGTTTATTTATTCCCATAATAAATGATATTTGTAGAATTCTGAAGGCATTGTAAGGAAAAATTTAGAAGTGGAGGGGGGGGGGGATTTGGAAATAAAGATAACCCCTGAAAACTTTCACCTCTGATATTCTTTTATAATCTGCTACCGGTTGTTTTCAATTTTTATTTTAATATTCTTCAAGTTTTTTCATGTTCTTTATACAACTCTCTATGCCATTAAAAATGTTTACCGTTATATCTTCTACGTGAAGACTGAAACATTATCTGAATTTTCGAAATCAAAATGCAAGAATTTGAGTAGAATTGAAATAAATCGCCTACATATTGTATAAACAATAGTTTACATATTGAAAATTTTATAAATTTAAAAACTGAAATACAAAATAAAGATTTTATCTTTAGAGAATTCTTATTTATCAAGTGATTCAATTTTTAATTAATTTATTTATTTAATTTATAACTTTTAATTCACTTTTGAGGGGTTTGAGGAGAGGGGTGGAGTTAATGCTTCACCAGCGGAAAGTGTTTTCATTAAATATTTAATTTTTTTGGAGATAGAATATTTAAATAATTATCATAATATTAATAATGAAAATAAAGGATATTAATTAAAAGAATTTACCTGTAGCTTAAGACCACAAAAAATTACTGTAATTTGCATTTATATTAGTTTATGTAATTATTAAAGACCAAATAATACTTAGAAAATAATTTTTAAATATATTTAATAAACTGGAAATATTTCGTAATTGAATTGTGTAAAAAAGAATTTGCTGCAGAACTATGTATTACTTCATATTACTATAATGATCCAATAGACAAAAGTGGGTCTTGGGGACAGGAGTATCTGTTCTTGAAGCTGGTAGACGGGAAGTGATGAATTCGATACGTAGTCGCGCATGCTGTCCTAGTCGTTCGGTGTTTTCCAAGGTTTTCTCTGAAATTCTTGTAAATATGGGCTAATACCCCTTAAAAGTCAACCCACGTTGGGGTTTTCGGTAATAAATTGAGGCTTACTTAAAAATGTCTAAATTATTTTCAATATTTTTTGAAAATGTCGTTATATATAGTTATCAAAGTCCCACTCTACTCCTTGTACTTTGGGAATGTTTCGGAATTTCTGAAAACTTTAAGGCATTTGATAAAAGAAAAAAAAAGGGGGGAGGGGGGAACTCAGGGGCAAACTTTAAAATATCATATAGGAAGGGCGGGGGGGGGGGGGATCTTTTCTTGGGGATAAAGACATTTCAAAGTAGGCCTAGAACCTACAGCAGTCAATCGGCCTTATTCCCAAATACAATCCAATTCATACTTGTTTTTAATATAAAATACTTCAAAAATATTCCTGTTACACTGGCGTTCATAAAATGGTGCTTAAATATCTTATGATTTCATTATATAAGTGATTTTTTTCCTGTATTAATGATTTAAGATACCATGTTTATCTCTTTTTATTTTCTTTAGATGATTTTTCATTAGATTCTATTTAGATGGAGTATTTAAGATACATTTAATAAAAAAGCACCACAAAACTGGCGTTATAAAAAACATTACTTACAAACTTTGAATAAACACCATAAAATGCAATAAACTCTCAACAATTGTTTCGGGTCGAAAAAACACATGACCCTTCATCAGGCGAACAAAGTAAGCACGAGTGCTGCAGTCAAAGCGGCAACGCACCTTTGCCGCTTTAACTGCAGCACTCGTGCTTACTTTGTTCGCCTGATGAAGTGTCATGTGTTTTTTCGACCCGAAACAATTGTTGCGAGTTTATTGCATTTTATGGTGTTTATTCAAAGTTTGTAAGTAATAATATTTAAGATACACTTTAAAATTCGCTTATGTATACTTAATTTTCTTTTTAGTGCCATGTAATTACAATCCTTTCTTTTCATTATTTGCTTAAAATGACATAGGATGTAGATTTTGTTTTAAAAATTAATAGTTGAAGTGTTTTCCTACAATAGTAATTTTTCATAATTTTTCTTTTTTCTAGTTATAATGGAAATTGATCCTGATATAAGAAATGAAACAAGTTGTCTAAGAAATATGAAAATAGAAAATGCTGTAAAATACTCTCATTAGAGACATTTACAAATACCAAATATTTATCCTGTTAAAGAGTTTTTCACCATTTATCTTTTGTTAATGTCATTTAGAAAAAAAAAGATACGGTCAGTGTTATGTTAGTAAAATAAAGTTTAATTTTAATCTAATTCAGTATGTTTTATTTTTTAATTATTTTTAATTGTATGTTTTCTTTGCAGCAAAGATGTTTTTCTTCTTAGTGAGCTTTTTGCAATGATTCTAGTAAATTACCGGGATGCTGATTTCATGTATAAAAGCGTAGAATTTGTTTCTTCTTTAGATCCTATTTTGTAGAAAAAAAAAAAATGTTTTAAAATTTGTTTTTGTAAAAAAAAAAAAAAAAAAAAAAAAAAAAGTCAAAATTTTTTTAATTCAAAATAATTTAATGGTTTCTTTTAACAAAAAGTTATATATTTTAAAGATTTGAATTTATGGAACTAGTGACGAAAACCAAAAGAGTACCCGAGTTTCATCTGCACTGAACCCTAAATTAATATTTAAAAATATTAAAAGCTCTATATTTCTCTTATATACTATTTAATACGTACGAACATTTTCTCTCCACTTGCCGTCTATTTAAAAATATTTATATCCCAGAAACTACAATAATTAAGGAAATTATTCTACACATTGTAATGAATTAATTATAAAAATTAAAACTATTTAGGTATCAAACTTTTAATACGTTCCTATAGTTCCTACGATAACGTATTAGAAATCTGATTTGAAATGAGAATTTTTATTTTCAAATAAAATAACTTTTAAAAACCAATTTTATTAAAAACAGAATATTGAAAAATGTTCAAAATTTGTTACAGTTTGAAATAAAATTTGCATCAAATTTGTTAGTCGTGGTTTAAGTGACAAGTTATGCATTTCATTAGTGCACAAATTTACTTTTTAAATAAACTATCAAAACTGTATGCCTAGTTTTTAAGAGAGACCTTTATATGGAAATGAATTAGTAATTTCTTTTCTTTAGCTAATATAAAAATCAATGCGAGTATTTAAAAATTCAAATTCATTTAATACACTACCTTTCCATAAATGACCGGACACTTTCGATTTCAGATGCGTTTTAAAATAACTCAAAAAGTACTTAACAAATCATCTTGAAACTTCAGGAGTGTAAAAAACATGTTATACCTCATGTAGTTCAGTTATTTGTTTGTGCCAAAAGTGAAAATGGGACCAGTAAAAAATTAAAGAAAAATGAGAGCATTTGGCATCACCCAGTATAAAATAATGCTCGAAATACAGTCTGGCTGTAGCATATGATTATGGAGCTCATTCTCATTTTCTGTATAAATTTTTAAGTCTCAACCGCATGTAATCAGGGAGATATAAAGATTTCTTTAAAAAATTGCCGAACATTTTTTTTTGCTATAACATGCAAGGTATTAAATCCAGTACAAAGCTATATTCGGGAAACCCAATATACAACATTAGATACAACATACTGCAATCAGAATGAAAAAAATATTAAATATCTAATGAAATGTGAGCATTTTTACAAAACAATTTTTAACTGCGCATGACTAAGTTTTAGCTAAATTTCACTTGTATAATTCAGTAGCCAAATGCATTAAACTACTTATATAAATACCCAAACAAGTATTGTGTAAACTCAAAACTTCTTCGCCAAAGAATGAACCGGTCTTCAGTTTCTCTCGAAGAAACGCTGAAGTACAAGGAGTTTTGCTCACATATTTATTTTAATTCGATGAACGGTAATGCAATTTTCTGTGATTGTAAATAAATATTGGGAAAACCCTCTTAACAATTTCTTTGTTGGGGAACAGCTGAAATTCAGTTTATTCTATGAGCAGAGCTGCCAACCTAATCCGACAAATTGTTACTACCGCCTCTTTTTCTACACCACTTAATTTTTAGAGTATTTGTTTTCTTCATTCATCGTAAATATATTTGAAGAGAATTACTCTAAAAATTAAGTGGTGTAGGAAAAGGGGGGGGGGGGTACAACAATTTGCCGGATTTGGTTGGCAGCTCTGTATGACATAGAACTTTTTCAGATTACACGATTTTTGTTTGGGGTTTTTATATAAGTAGCTCAAAAAATTTTACTGTTAAATTTTGAAAATGAAATTTCACTGAACATTTACGCATGCGCAGTTAGAAATTTAGTAAAAATACTCATATTTCATTAGATATTTAATATTTTTTTCATTCTGATTGCAGTATACAGTGTTTATTATTGTATGTCCAGTTTCCTGAAAATAACTTTGCACAGTCTTTTCATATTTTGCGTGTTATTGCTTAAAAAAAAAAAAAAAAAAAAAAATTGCAATTTTTTAAAGAAACCTTTATCTCCCTGATTTTATGCGTTAGAGACATATAAACTTAATAAGTTAATGAGAAAGAGTCCTATAATCACATGCTACTGCCATATCGTATTTCAAGCATTAATTATTACAGGGTTAAGCCAAATACTTTCATTTTATTTTAATTATTTTTACCGGTCCTCCTTTCACATCCCTGAAGTTTCAAAATGATTTGTTTAACATTTTTTGAAATACTTTAAAAAGTGTCTGAAATTGAAAGTGTGCGGTCATTATGGAAAGGTAGTGTACCTAACAAATTTTTAGTACTTCTTCCTTTCTTTTTTTCCCCCAATTTAGAAACTTTACACCTTTTTAAGAGCATAATGAATTTTAAACGATTAGTGTTTTAATTACATTCTTAATTGCTTTAAGTTAATATCTAATCAAAATGTAATATATATATATATGTATATTAGTTAAAATATTTATTTTTAAAGTGTATTTAAAAAGTGGATGTATTTTTTGAATGAAAGAAACTGAGGTTGTTAACACAGATCTACAAATATAATGTTGGCAAAATTTAATTTATTTATTTTAGTTGATACCTATATTTCTAATGTGCTGAAGCCAAAAATGAAGACAATTTTCCTCTGTTACACGTAGCTTTTGCAAATACAGGGTGTCTACCGACACAATACCTTCACTGTCGGTAGTTTCTAGTATGATTCCATGATTAATTGTAATTAATCATGGAATCATACTATAAAAGCAACCGTATAATTATATTGGTAGAAAAGTCATGAAAAAAATAGCGCACCTTGTATTGATAAATATATGTATGTGATAGAGTAAAATCTAGTTTTGGTTTCAGCCGAGCAAAAACCATCAATATGTCATAATTATCAAATCAAAATTTTAGATTTAGACCTGTGAGATCTTTCACTATTGAGTCATATTAAATGAGGGAATTAAGTTTTTATTTTGGTATGGACTAAATATAACCGAGCAATATTAAGCAAACATATATATTTTGCAATTATTTCTGATCATTTTATTAGAAGTACCATAATATAAATTAGCTTCTTTTTTAAATTTTTTTATTAAAAGTTTAATGGATGCAAAATGTACCACAACATTAATAAAAATTGTAGTTAAAAACCTGTTAAAGCGCATCATTACAAATCCTACCAAAGGTAATACAAGCTTAACCAATTGTATACCTCTGAATTTTAATGTAGTTTTGATAAAAAATATATAGTATGTCTATATATATACTAAAGTCCGGTCTTCTTGTCCCATCAATTTCCGAGGAGTTCTGATCTCAAAGTTTGAAGGTGGGAGGTGCGAAGTTCGATCTCAGGTTGAGCTTTTCAGTCTACCCATTCGAAATTTTCCAAGGTTTTCTTAAAAAAAAACTTTTGTAAATAAGGGATAGAACACCTTAGAATGACCTACACATAAGGCAATCTATACAGGCCTAGAACTCTGGAGTAACCAATGTGATTTTAGCACCACAATAATATTAGCATATTTAGAAGCCTATATTCAAAACACTCTAAACTGATGCGCATTTAAAATAAATCTCAAGGCTATGAATCTACAAGTGCAAAAACATCCAACATCTGTACTTATGTAACGTATTTACCAGATTCTTACCTATATTCATGAATATAAACTTACTGTTGGATATTTTTGTACTTATAAATTGATAATAATGAAATTTATTTTAAGTAATATGCCAATTTAGAGTGTCTTCGATACGCTTGTAAACATACTAATATTTAATCGGCGTTAGTTAAAGCCGATTGGATGTGCTAGGTTTCTAGACCTGTGGGGATTGCCGTAAGTGTAGGTCTTTCTAAAATGTCTTATCCCTTATTTATACAAGCTTTGGAGAAATCCGCGGAAAATTCCAAATGGGTAGGTCGAAAATCGCAACCTGGGATCGAACCATGCGCCCTCCGCCTTCAAACTTTGAGAGCAGAGCTTCTCAGCCAATGGTGGGGCCTTCAGATATTAGGTATTTTTACATGGATAAATTTACTGAGATTTTCATAATATTATATACGAAATTTACGGAGACTTGGATGTTCTTACGTATGTAATTTTACAGAGATTTAAATGTTTTTCCATATGTAATTTTACAGAGACGTGGTTATTTTTACAATGGTAAATTTACAGAGTCTTATATGCTTTTACATGATCGAATTTACGGAGACTTGCATATTTTTGCATATGTAGATTTACAGAGACTATGATGTTTCACAGATTTAAATTTACAGAGACTTGGATATTTTGATCTATGAAAATTTACAGAGACTATGATTAATTTACAGTGTAGTTTCTCTATATTTTGACAGAATCTCTGTTTTTAATCCTCCGTAAATTTACATAAGACTTAATATAATTAATTACCAATAGATTCTCTGTAAATTCACAAAAAAATTTTTAACAGTGTGTGTAACTCCGTGTTTAACTCATCTTTTCTGAACAGTGTATGTGTAATTCTGTGTGATTCCATGAATATTTACGGGATATAGATCGCGGACAGACAGACAAACCTAAGTCATAAACACTTTTCAGTTTTGTTGGAAAGTGTTAAAAACGCTAATGTGATCGAAAATGCAATTCCAGCAAATTTCCAATAATAGCCCTTAATGTAGCTGAATATTTTTGTGTGGCCCTGTAAATTTAATGCTAATTATACTGCATTTTATGGAAGGCATTCTTTTGTGCATATGAATAATATATTTTAACTTTATTAAGACCTGTGCAAAGTTATTAAAATTTGGTTTTTAGAAATACCTTCCATACAACGCAATGCTTTTAAATACTTTCGGGTGTCCCTTTATACAAACCACTGATGATATTTACTTAATTTTCAATGGAAAACATCCAACAGTGAACTTAAATAATATATTTCAATTTCATTAAGATTTGTGTAAAGGAAACGTATCAAAATACGGTTTATAGAAATATGTCTTTAGAGCACAATGCTTTGGGGAAAGGTACGCAAACCAGGAGAGGTACGCACTGCATTTTCAATAGGGAAAATCCGATAGTCAACTTGAATACGATATATCAGTTTCAATAATATTTACGGGAGTTAGAGCGCGGTCAGACAGACAAACTGAAGTCATTAACAACTTTTCAACCTTGTTGGAAAGTGTTAAAACAAGAATGAAAAATCATGCAGTAAGCATTGATTATTAACACTTTCCAACTGTACGTACTTGTTGTATCGTATAATTTACAATATTCTTTGCCTACATTATCACACCGCCGACAGAAGCACAGAAAGATATAGAGATTGACTAATTCAGTTTAAAACCACTCCTAGACATCGTTGAAAAACGTTAAAAAGGCTTAATGCAAAAGAAAATTCAGCCGTCAGATTATAACTGCTGCCCTTAATGTATTTGAATATTTTAGTGTAGTCCTGTAAATCTGAAGATTGATCATATCATATTCTACACAAAATATTATTTTAGAATATTAAAATACATTTCAGTTTATTTATGATTTTTACAGTAGAGAGTTATTTAAATCTTATTTATAAGAATGTCTGTCGTAAAACGCAATATATTGGAAGTTTCATGTGTGTCCCTGTACACAAACCCGTTGTGCAGGACATATTAATGGAATTTTAAATAGGAAACATTCCATAGTGAACTTATATCAATTTTTAAAAATTCTGAAAATATTTAAGTACTTTCGGGATGGGGGACAGACAGATAGAAAGATAGACAATCCAACAGAAAGGTAAACAAATTAAATCATATTCTCACTTAAAAATTGTTAGAAAGTGTTAAAAGCGCTTATTGTAAAGAAAATGCAATTATAGAAAATTTTTATTAGTAGCTGTTAATGTAACTTAATATTTTTATGTGGCCCTGTAATGGTAATCATACTGTATTCTATAGAAAGCATTCCTTTGTGCATATGAGTAACATATTTCGATTTCATTAAGCTTTGCCTTTGTGCAAAGTAAAGTTATTAAATTTTGGTTTGTAGAAACACCTCTCATACAACTCAATACTTTCAAGTCTCCCTGTACACAAACCAGTGGTAATATTTTCTTCATTTTACATAGTAAACATCCGATAATGAACTTGAATAACATATTTCAATTTCATTAAGATATATGTACAGCAAAGTTATTAAAATATGATTTACAGAAAAAATTCTCATAGAAAACAATAGTTTGTGGTACTTTCTGGTGTCCCTGTACACAAACTAGTAGAGGTATAACTCCATTTTCAATAGAGGACATCCGATAGTGAACTTGAATAACATATATTAGTTTCAAGGTATTCCATAAATATTTACCGGAATTAGACAGCAGAAAGACAGACAGATGGGCAGACAAACAGACAGACAGGTACACAAACTGAAATTATATTCACACTTTAAAATTGTTAGAAAGTGTTAAAAACGCTTAATGTAAACGAAAGTGCAATTCCAGCAAATTTTTATTAATAGCTCTTAATGTAACTGAATATTTTTGTGGGGCTCTGTAAATCTAATACTAATCATTCTATATTCTATAGAAAGGAATCTTTTCTGAATATGAAGAACATATTTCAATTTCATTAAGCTTTGTGGAAAGTAAAGTTATTAAAATTTGGTTTATAGATATACCTCTCATAAAACTCAATGCTTTGGTATACTTTTGAGTGTCCCTGTGCACAAATTAGCAGTGGAATTTACACCATTTTATATATGAAATATCCGATAGTGAACTTGAATAACATTTTTTAATTTGATTATGATTTGCGTACAGTAAAGGTATTAAAATATGGTTTATAGAAATATCTTTCATACAGCGCAATGCTTCGGAAAACGTTTAGTTGTCTCTGTACGCAAGCCAAAAGAGATATTAACTCCATTTTCTATAGGGAACATCCGATAGTGAACTTGAATAACACGTATCAGTTTCAAGAAATTAAACAAATATTTACAGGAGTTAGAGCGTGAACAGATGGAGGGACAGACGAGCAGACAGATACGCAAATTGATATCATATTCACACTTAAAAATTGCTAGACAGTGTTAAAAACGCTTAATGTAAACGAAAGTGCAATTCGAGTAAATTTTTATTAACGGCTCTTAATGTAACTGAATATTTTTGTGTGGCCCTGTAAATCTGATGCTAATCATACTATCTTCTGTATAAAGCACTCTTTTGTACATATGAATAACATATTTCAATTTCATTAAGCGTTGTGGAAAGTAAAGTTATTAAAATTTGGTTTATAGAAATACCTCTCATAGAAAGCAATGCTTTGGAATACTTTCGAGTGTCCCTGTGCAAAAATCAATGGTAGTATTCATTCCATTTTATATATGAAACATCGAAAAGTGAACTTGAATAACATATTTCAATTTCATTAAGATTTGTGCACAGTTAAGGTATTAAATATTGCTTACAGAAATACCTCTCATAGAACACAATGCTTTGGAATACTTTCGGTTGTCCCTGTACACAAACTAGTTGAGATATGAACTCCAGTTTCAATAGGGAACATCCGACAGTGAACTTGAATAGCATATATCAGTTTCAAGAAATTCCATGGCCATACACTTTTCAACCTTGTTTGAAAGTGTTAAAAAGGAAAAAAAAAGTTAAACTTACTTTTGTATATCAATTGTAAAACTCTCCGCATTTAAGGGATAAAATTTATCGCATTTAGGAAAATGTTGTAAACAGACCATTAAATGCGATAAAAAAATTTAAACCCCTGTATTTAAAAATGTGTAGTATTTTCTTTAATTTGCTTCTGATAGGTGTAAAGGATATTCAAGCACATTACGTAATAGTGGTTATTTGACCTTTAAAGATAATAGGTTAAAATCACAGTTACAATTTGAAAATATTTCATTGCAATTAGGAAAAGACGAACAATGTTTATAGCAAAAGAAAATTCTGCTAGAAAAAAACTTTAAATGTTAATGAAAAGTTTCGTGAACCATTCTTGAAATGTGTATGTTCCATTATGATTTATAAGTAGGCAATTTACACATTTAGATTTTCAGCAGAAGTACTTTGTCGCATTTATGGATTATCGCATTTAGGCACAATGACCTTATGTGAAATTATCCCACGGTATATATTTATGTAAAAGTATTATAAACCAATTATAATATAGTGGTTATTGATGCGTAATCTTAATAATCAGATAATAGAATATGCAATTTGGGAGCCCTAAATTGCTTCATTTTGGGGTCTTTTCAAAATTTCTAAAGGGAAGCGTGTGCTTCCTGTGCCTATTCGTTAATCAGGGCCTGTACAAAAGTAATACTGTTTCTAAAATGCACGGGTAAGAGAAAATAGAAAGGAAGTTGGAGACTTTTTTTGAAAAACAATAACTTCTTATAACACTACATTCAACTTTTCCTTATTCTAGATCTGTTACGTTTTATACCTATCTTAAAGCACATACATGCTCATAAATCTTGATTTATTTTATTTTATTTATTTATTTATCTGAAATGCGAAATAACGCCGAAATAAGCATAGATGCCGATATGCCATTTTCCAAATTGGTGCCTCATAAAAATTAAATGACTCAAAGTCAAATGAAAGCTTATCGGAACTAGAAAACCAGGGTCACATCACCCTGGATTTCTCTCCATTTTCAGCTGTAACAGTCTCTTAATAAGACATGAGTTAATGTTATAAGACATGAATTAATATTATTCAGGGAAACATTATCACTCCAGTAGATGTAACAGTAATTTAACTATTTCTTTCATTTATAAGACAAAGGAGTTGATGGCAGATTCCATTTGACAAAGTGAAAGCGTTGATTTAATTCTTAACATGCGTGTGAATGAAGGAGATGGATCACAGATGTTACATTGGAGACCGAATGATCACTTGAAGAAAGATATTATCACGTCTTTTCTGGCCATTGTCTTTTCCTGCCACATCCGCTGCTCTGAGGGAATTGGGATTCTGCTGTAGAGAGGTAGGTCATGACCCATAACGGACGAGGATTAGCTAAATATCACTATCCCCATAAGAGCTGCGCAATATTACAAGTCTAAACATATAAAATCCATTGTTTTGAAAGAGAAAAAAATACACGAGAACCTTAACTTCGTGGGCCAATTTTTTTTTGCCTGTGAGTTAACGATGTCTTTATTTTCTCACTGTATCACTAATGGACAAAAAAGTATAAGAAGAAAATGAAAAAGAAAATACATAAAAGTAACTCATTGCTGAAGAGATAAAAATGTGTGAATTAGAATTTTATATTATTTTAAATAGAAATTAATTCTTTTTATTTTCTTGACGATCAGTCAATTCTTATGGGAATTAGAGCCTGCATTATTAGTGACAGAACCATTGTTAACACGTTGAGCGCCACGCGAATTCTTAAAATACATTAAAATTCCATAATGATTCCTCCTGTAATAAATAAAAATTAAGCAAATTTTAAATAAATTTTTAATAATTACTTAAAACAATGTAATATTTTTAGTTTTAATTTTACACTGTGAACCACCGATGGTTGACGCGGCTTTATATCATATTTGACACTGTCAGCCACCGATGGCTGACAGGGCGGGCGCTCAACGTGTTAATTTTTTATTGGTACTGCTTTTACTTTCGGGGCAAAACTTTCGCTTAAATGTTTGAAGTATAACATGTTCTGCCCACATCTAAAGTTTCAAGATGATTCCTTCAGTACTTGTAGATTACTTGTAGATCAGTACTTGTAGGTACTTGATGATTCCTTCAGTACTATACTATATGACAAATTGTCTGGAATATAGAATGGCTGACATGTCGTTCAACGTGTTAAATCACGCTTGTGTTACACAATTCATAACAAACTTACCGTTATCTAATGAACATTAATAGAAATAAAACTATTTGAAACAGTCACGAAAAACTATGTTGTTTGTTGTATAGAATTATTTGTTGTTTTTCGTAAATGAATTACTTTAAAGTAGAAGCTTTATTGTTAGTCGGTCAAGTATAAAATCTATAACAATTATATGTAATAGAAACATTCATTGAATCGTAGTTTCATATTATAAATTCGAAGTCATAATCATAAATTCCGATGGCGAATCTGCGATCAACTACTAGTTTCTGGAATTTTCGGTCTATAGTGAATTCTCCAGATGTCTTTTACAATTCCTAGAATTGCCCACTGAGAAATATTTCATCTGTAACGAACTTCGACTGAGTTTGTAATTGCTTATCCTAGTTGTTTTCGCGACATTTCTATTATGTGTAAGTCCTTTTTTGTCAGTTGCCGACACTAAGTTATTACTGCGATTACTAAATACGATTTGTTGTTGTTAATTATCGAAATAGAAAATCATTCTCATACGTATTTTCAGAACTTATCCAGGATACCTTTTTTTTTTCCTTTCTTTTCCATAAAGAGATATAAATAATAATGACAATTATTTAAAATATTATTATTTTCTTTTCAAAGTTATCAATCTTTCACCCCTCATCTTAAATTCTAATTTGCGTGATAAATTTCAAGCTTCTGTGTCACTCTTCTAAAGAACTAACAACTAATTTATTTTTATTTTATTTATTTATTTATTTATTTATTTTTAGGAATGAAAAATATGTCTTTTCTGTTCCATTTTTTGGGCATCTAAACAAATAATATGTGTGTGTGTGTGTGTGTGTCATTGTCAGAATTATATATGTTTTAAATTGATGCATTTGTTGGTATCATACCAGTCATTGTTAACTTTAAAATTATGTCAGTTTTCAGATTTTCCGTTGATAAAATTATTGCTATGTTAAGTATTTTAAAACAATTTAACAAACTATCCCGTTTTAAATTTCTGTTTATTATCAGGGTGAAATCTACAAATACATACTCCTTGAATTTTCTTGTTATCATTAGATACTCTAATAGCAATTGACTTATCATGATGCTCTAATAACATTTAAAACAAATCAGGAGAAATTTATTCAGTCGATTTTGAAAACTTCATATACTGTCTTTACAAGAAAAAAGAACACATGATTAAAATCGCATCATTGTTTATTTCTGCTTTATATAATATTTTAGTACAACTAATTTTTTTTCTATAATTAAGTGCTGATCAAACAAAACATAAATTTTTGGTTAAATGAAAATAAAGGATATTGCAGTCAGATTATTATTTTTCTAAGTATTGTAAACTACAATAACGAACCTCTATTTCTCTCTTCTTTTTTTATATGCAAGGTTACTTTCAGTTTGAAAACTGAGACAAGAATAACTGAAATATTAGGCGAAATTTCTTGTAAAAGATCCAATATTGTTTGCAGAAGACTATAATGAAAAAAGAGAGTTCGTTTGTCAAACATATTGAATAAAGACTATAAATATTGATGACAGAATTGACACTTAAAAACTGAGTTTAAAAAATATTATGTAGTATTTTATTTAATTTAAAATAATTCTAAAACGCTACTTTATACTCCCTCAAGGAAATTTCCGAAAACAATTATTTGTACCCATTCTATATTCTTATTCCGCTGAAGTTGTACGAATACAACACCCTGTATTTAGTAAGATAAGACTAATTTTGATAATTTTATTTTAAATTATTGTTGTATATGATCAAAATAATGAGTATTACTGTTTGTATTTAGAAAAAAATCATTATTTCTAGTTTTGGCGGTTGATGGGTTAATCAGCATTTAAAAATAATTTTCTTCAAAACAGTCGACTTTTATAGAAAATCCTAAAATAAATATTTAATAATTTAATGGTATTTAATTATTAGAATTTTAGTACTTATTTCTACTAATTATGTCACTAATAATTGTAATTGTACGTTTATTTTTAAATTATTTACCTAGTCAAACTAATAATTTATTTGAAAAAAAAAAAAAAAAAAAAAAAAAAAAAACATTTAGTATCATAGCTCTAAGAAAAAGAATTTGCATGGATATTAGTTTGTTTATTAAACTTTGCAGTATATTATATTTCCAAAAATATTTTTGATATGCACTTAATATTTTACTTACATTATTCTTTAAAATTAATATTTTGTTAGACATTAGTATGTTGTGACTATCACAAAACGTTCTTCTATATCATTCTACATAACAGCGCTACATAACGTTTAACATAAACAAAAAATTCAATCATAGCTTCTCACAATAAATATTTTAAATATGGAATTTGACGCAGTTTTAATCAGTAGATGCTGAAATGTAGCCATGTGGAAAATCACAGAAGTTGAATAATGACAACACCACATTTTGGGCATTATACATACAAATTCAGTCAGCATTCGTTTTCATAATGATTATCTGACATAAGTTTACTGTATTTGTGTATTAGAAGTTGCGATTCAGACTTATTCACCGTGTAAATTGCAGCGTAGCAGCGTCGCCTATAAGTCGATATGCACCCAAATTGAATCAACGTAATTTTTCATAATGGTTCTCTCCCATATTAAGTTATTCATTTATATGCAACAAAAGATGAGATATAGCCATCCATAAAAACACTTAGTATCATAGCTCTAAGAAAAAGAATTTGCATGGATATTAGTTTGTTTATTAAACTTTGAAGTATATTATATTTACAAAAATATTTTTGATATGCACTTAATATTTTACTTACTTTATTCTTTAAAATTAATATTTTGTTAGAAATTAGTATGCTGTGGCTATCACAAAACATTCTTCTATATCATTCACAGTATAGTAACACCACTTGTTGGGCTATTTGCTACAAAAGTTAACAAGCACTAATTTACGTGAATTTGTAACTATACATAAATTTATAGGCAATTCTGTACATTAGTTATTGAATGAGAGCTGCCACAAAATTTTTGTCCCACACACAAACGCACAGACAAACTGAAATTTTTTGAAAACGGTCGTGTTCTGGAACTCTCAAACCGTGTAAATCCATCGAAAACTGGAATTTGAAACTTTTTACGAATCTAATTCTTTCTTCTATTGAATACAGAAGAAAGTAAAAAAGAAGCTCAATAAATATATAGTACATAAATGTTAAGGTTTTATAAAATATCAAATGCAGTTGTACTTATGATCTATATATTTCAAACAGACTTTAAAGCTTTTTATATAAAATTTTAGAAAAAAATTAATTTTGTGATGTGCCTATGTAAAAATGTTTTACACAATACAATACAATACCATTTTCAATAGATTCTGATTATCGGAAAAACATTCAGAAAACTTTAAAGTTAGAGCTTAGAAGAATGCATAAGCAGATCTCTTTTATACTAAGCGGACAGATTTTTCACTATTGATTAGCCATATCTATTTACGTTTTTTAACTCTATTTTTAAGAAAAAA
Organism: Salticus scenicus; assembly: GCA_963930645.1. Taxonomy (NCBI): domain Eukaryota; kingdom Metazoa; phylum Arthropoda; class Arachnida; order Araneae; family Salticidae; genus Salticus; species Salticus scenicus. Next base: position 125,109,534 of record OZ005655.1, on the reverse strand, counting down.
CGAAACAACAAATCTAAAGACGGCTAGTCAAGAGTAAAAGAAGCGTATATGTATCTTTAAAGACAAGTGTTTCGAAAAAAAAAAAAAAAAAAAAATCATTGTATAAATATTTGTATTGCAATTGTTTCGAAAAAAAAAAAAAAAAAAAAGCATTAATTTTACTAATTGTTTCAGTTTTTGTACCTGTTTTGTTTTCCTCCGTGCTACTATCAATGTACGAAGAAAATTTTAAAATTGCAACCCTAAACTTCAAACCAGTCATTTGATCCAATTCAAGCTTCGGATGAGAATCAAGAGGATGAGAATCGGATGAGAATTTCTTCAAGAAAATTCGTTTATATAGATAATAGATTTTCACTCTCTTATACAAAATATAAGGAAGTTTTATTTATTTTGAATAGTAAATGAAATTCATCAATAATTTTACCTATATTGTTTAAGAGTGATTTTTTAAAACAAAAAAATTATTTAAAATTTTAAAATAAATACCACTGAAAGGGCAGTTTTGAAAGAAATCATATGTATATTACATTTCATATACTTCCACGTTTTACTTTCTCTTACCCATAGGGTCGAGAAAGTATTGTTTTAGGATCAAATTTTTGAACGTGAGTTTTTGTTATATTTACATGTTCTGAGGTCCCCTGATTACGAAAATCATGTTTTTAGCGAATGGTCTGTGTGTCTGTTATCAGCATATCTCAAGAACAAATAGCAGAAATTCCAAACTCGGTATTCTAAATGTGTATCATATAGGGATGCTACAGTAAGCTTTTCGTTGAGATGAAGCAAATGGTTCGTGTACAGGGACACTCAAAAATATTCAAATACATTACGTCTATGGGGGAAACTGCAGGTAAGTAGAGTTTAACATCTATAGACTGAACAGGGGAGCAGCCCACGCTCACCGCTCGAAGAGCGGTGTTGAGCGCTTCCAGAACCGAGGTTCACGTGGGCTGTCCCGAGAAGAACCCCTACAGACCTGCCTGACGTTTATTTAAAAAGCAAGAGGGTTTTACATAGGCATCGCCAGGCATGAAGCCTTACCGCGACAAGGGGCGATGGAAAACAACATAGAAAGAGTACATGGTCATCGCTTGGCTGAAAGCCACCTCGCGACATTGGGCGATGATAATTTTAGATGGATTGTGCCAGGCCCTTTAGGCCTCTCGCGACAGACGGCACTAGATGAGTTTTCACAACTCTTGATGTGTACTAGAGAGTTCAAGTTTGACTAGAATAGTCCAGATGATACAATTGGATGACAACATGGGTGACAGTATTGCAGAACAACTGTGCAGAAAACTGATTTTGCAGGGTAATTTGGGTAACAGAGGAGAGAATGAGAGAGTTAGGATTGTTGATAATTTAAACTATAGAGTTTATTTAGTTTTTAAGAGAGGTTTTAGTAAGAGGCTTCCTTGCAAACAGATTTTTGTTTTGGTGAAGGGTATTTTGAAAAAGGGTGGGAGGATAAGTAGCTTCATTTGGGAAGAAGATTAGCTGCCAGTGGAATAGTTATTAATCAGTCAAATTGGTTATGTCCATTAAGAGAGAGTAAATATTGTTTAGTTTTTTAATTAACAGTTTTCTGGTTAAGATATTTTCAAGCCAATTATTTGGTCTTGGAGAGGGATTTCTGAAATGGAACTGTTGAGTTAGGGGGCAAGAGAAATAATAATGTTCGGGAGTTCCCTCCTCACCGCAGGGACACAGGGGAGAGCGTCGGCGATGAAACTTGAAGAGGTAAGATTGAAAGGGGCCATGGCCTGTTAAGAAAGCCGTTATGGGAGGAGTTAGAGTCCATGAATTTGTTGAAACCTGTGGGATTAGGGAGAAGGTATATCTACCCTTCTCGGAATTTCGCCACAGGTCTTGCCATTTTAAAATGAAGATTTGTTTCAGTTTTGATTTTACGTAGGAGGGAGGGGCAGGAGGAGATGGTTCTTTTACTGAGAATTCTGTGGCTTCTTTGGCCAGGGAATCAGCAAGTTCATTACCGACTACTCCCCTGTGGGCAGAAACGTGTGCCAGGGTACAGTTAAGGTTAGGGTTCATTAGAATTTCTTTTATTTCCAGGACTTGTGGGTGTCTGTTCCGATGGCGAGCAATGGCGAGCAGGCTCGAAAGACTATCACTATAAACACTTAGTTGTTGTTGTTGATTATGATTTACGACCGCCCAGTCAAGGGCTTTTTTAATTGCGTAGAGTTCTGCTTGGAATACTGAGTTGTAGTCCTCGAGCCTACCCGCCCACCGATAGGCTTCGCTGTCGCCTTCAAGAACACAGAAAGCTGAGGCAACTCCAGCCTCGGTCTTAGAGCCATCCGTGTAGATCGCCACCGGGACAGAAGGTAAGAAGCTATTTTTTGAACAGTTTGTTATTAGAGGAGCTACATCCAAACCTGGGTGAATTGCCCAACTGCAGGTCAGGGACTGGATGGGAGTTTGGGGAAAGACTATGTTAGTGAGCTCTTGGTCGTTTAGTTGTAGGATTTTAGTTTTAGTATAGGTTTGGGCGACCTGCAAGTGGGCATGGGGAATCCCAGTGATAACGGTGAGGGCATCAGTGGAGATGGTTTTATACCCTCTTGCAATTTGCAGGAGGAAAGGGCGTTGAGCGGAGTCAAGCGAAGCTCTGGCGTCAGATCTTAAGTGACCTCCCCAGATGCCTGCCCCATAAGTTATTATTTTTTCAATTATTGTTTGATACCATATTTTAAGGAGAGAGGTGGAGATACCCCACCTCTTTCCTACCATCTTAGTTGAGTTGTGGTAATGACTTAGTGTTTTGAGTTTAAGGTCCTTTACATGGGGCAGCCAGTTGAGGTGTCGGTCGAAGGTTATTCCCAGAAGCTTCATGTGATCAACATGCTGGACACTGATACCATCAATCCGCATCTTGGGATTTCTCTTTTTTAGGGATCTGGGGAAAGCCAAAGTTAGGGCCTTGGTTTTAGATGGTGAGAGTTTGAGGTCAAACTCTTTAAGGAGCCTGCTAAATAAGGAGAGTGCTTCCTGGGCCTGGTCCTCCAGATCCTTCCTGATACGGCCCGTGAGAATCAGGGTGAAGTCGTCCGCATAAGCGAATGTCGTAAAGCCCTCAGAGTTCATGCGCTTTAGCACGCCGTCAGCTATGAGATTCCAGAGAATCGGGCCGAGGCACGAGCCCTGGGGGCAGCCTTTAGTTTGGGGAAATTCTGTGTCTCCCTCGCCCCAGTTAATGATGATTTTCCTTTTTGAAAGGTAGGAGCGAATGACTCCAGCCAGGTTCCCCGGGCAGTTGAGTTCCTGTAGTGCTTTGTGAATATGGGGCCACTCTACATTATCAAAAGCACCCTTAATGTCCAAAGAGATGATGGTGGTGTATCTAGAGGCATTACAGCTTACGGCGCAGGAATCTTTAATGGCTTGTAAGGCATGTTCGCATGATCTGCCCTCTCTGAACCCAAATTGGTTTGGATGGAGAAGTTGATTTGTTTCTAGGTGATAGTTAAGCCGGGTTACGATTAATTTCTCGAGCAGTTTTCCTAGGGTAGGAAGGAGGCAGATCGGTCTATAAGATGTGGGCTCAGAGGGGAGTTTCCCTTGCTTCAAGAAATACACCACCTCACCTCTCCGGAGAATTTCTGGGAAATAATTTAGTCTGAGGCATTGATTGGTCCATAGTAGGAATATTTGTGGGATAGTGCTATGAATGTTTCGTAAGATTTTAAAATCAATGTTATCTGGACCTGGTGCTTTATTAATGTTGAAGCTGTAAAGAGTGGATTTAATCTCGGACTCCGTGAAGGGAACATCCGAGGGAGCCGAGAAGGAAGGTTCTTGAAATAGTGGGTATTGTGTTTTGGGGAATAGAGTGCTAGTTAGGAATTCCAGGTTGTTGCGCTTGGAGGAAAGAGCTGGAGGTCTTTCTAGTTTCAACTCTGTGGGGGTGAAAAACTTACTACTATAGAATTTTTGAGCGGTGCCGAATATTTGTGTTTGAGTGGAGCAAAATTTTTTCCATGCGTTGTGTTTAGTGGAATTGATTTGTTTTTTGAAGTTGGCCGAATGCTGTTTGATTTTTAGTTTATGTTGTGGTATAAGTGTGGGGTCTAGGTATTTTAACTGTCTTTTCATTGCTGTCAATTTGTTACGCATGGTGCGGAGCTGGGGAGTCCAGAAGGTATAGGTGAAGCGACGTCCCGACTTTTTCAGCCTGAAAGCCGAAGTGGCAGCAGATTGAATAGCGGCTATGAAATTTAATGTGAAGTTTTCTAGTTGGTTAGTGTCCTTTATTGAGCTTAAGTTTTCCAATAGGGGGTGAGCGAGGTTTAACATTAATTTATTGAATTTATTAAAGTTTCCGCGTTTGGTTGCGAAACGTTTTGATTGGATTATGGAGGGTTTAGAGTTAAGGGAGAAGGTGATATAGTTGTGATCGGAGTTATTAAAGATGTCCAGGACTGTCCAGTCATTCACCCTGGCATAGGTCTTGGGGTTACACAATGTGAAGTCCGGCCAGCCCTGGGCATCGCGCTTTTGGAAGGTTGGTGCTGAATTCTCTATGTTAGCCATGCAGATGTTGTTGGACGCGATGAATTCAATGAGGCTGCGACCTCTGATGTCCTCAGTGGGTGAGCACCATAGGGGGGAGTTAGCATTGAGGTCGCAGCCGCAGACAAAAAGTTTACGTTGAGAGATTAAGTGCTGCCACTCCAAAAGACAAGCCTCAAAGTCCGCAGACGGGGCGGCGTAGGCACTTCCAAGGGTCAGTTCACCCTCCCTCGTGGTTAGTGTAATGAAAACACAATGTTCCCCAGTTAAAAGGTGTGTGAAGTTTAGGTTGCTATTTGTGATTATGATGTGTGCTGTATTCTTTTTTGAGCTGAAACTAACCCAGGAAGAGGGGAAGCCATACAGACCACTCCCAACGGTGCAGTAGGCATCCTGCAACAACCCGATATCTATGGAGTTTTTCTCCATGAAATCCCGGGCCGTCAAGTTAGCCGCCGTGCACCCGTTGAGGTTGATCTGCATGAATTTTAAACTGTTGAAATTGTCTGTGGATGACGAATTAGGAGAGGATGTAGACTCTTGGGAAGGAGAGGAGAGAACTTTGGGTTTTTTCTTTCTTGATTTTGCCATTTAAGAGAGAGAAAAGAGCGAAAAAAAAAAAAAAAAAAAAAAAAAAAAGGGGGGGCAAAGAGGGAAATGAAATGATTTACCCTTGTACTCCTTGAGCTTCTTGAGTTTGACCGAAAGGACCCGATGGCATAAGGTACCGCTGGTTGCCTTCATAGTAACAGTTTGGTGCTCGGTTGGAGCTTCCTTCTCTGAAGAAGTTAGAGGATTGTCCTTGTTGGGAGGCATTCTGGTGTGGCATGAAGAGTGAGAAGGGGTTGAAGAGCCAGGGGAAGGGACTTGGAGGAGCTTGGAGACTTGTTGACTGCCTGCTACGTTGCGGTCTGGAGTTTGAGTAGAAGTTAGATTGTCTAGTTGCGCTTGCATTTGCTGACTGTTGCATGCGGGGTGGTGGTTGGGTGTTTTTGGAGTCTGTAACATTGAACTTTTTATCCAGTGCTTCTCTGCACCTCCTATATTCCTCCTCGTGAACCGGGCAGGAAGGAGAGTATGCAGGATGGTTCGAGTTGAGGGGGCGAATGCCCTTGTTTGCGTTCTTTAGATTTACTCTGGCACAGTTTATACAGCTGGGCTGTTCCTGGCAGTTGTTGTTACGATGCTTTTGAGCACAGTGTGAGCAGTAAAGTTCCTGATTACAGTGTGATGGGGTGTGCTCAAAACTTTGGCAAGTTGAACAGCGGGAAACCTGTGTATGTGGCTTTATCATGCACCGCATTAGGCCTAGTGGTAGAAATTTGAGTTTTATTATGGCTTCAGCGATGGGGAGTGGTGCTTGGAAGATGCAGTTGTTAAGTCCCTGCACTTTTGAAGGAGACTGTCTGATGAGCTTTAGTGCGGAATTAGTGGATTGTGTAATGTAGCCCAGATCTTGTAGCTCTGATTTGATTGCATCTTCGGACAGCTCCTCTGGGACTCCCAGGACGATGAACCTTAGTTGTGGGCTTGGCTTCGTCTTGAAGGTGAGATTTTCTGTGAGGGCTTGGTTGCTTGAATAATCCTGGATCAGGGTTTGCGCTTCTTCCTTGGTATTGCAGATGATATCCAAGGAGCGTCTGTAGGTGTTGTATTTTATTATTTTAGCTGCCGTTGCAACTCTTGTGTTTCGCATGAGCTTTAAGATTTCAAATCCGCTTAGTGTAGAGTCCTTGGATGTGATGTATATGGTGCTTTGTGTTTTGTTGTAAACGTTGAGGGCTTTGGAATTGTTGCTGAACGACGTTAATTGGGGAGGACGGCTGGTTGGAGTGGTGTGATGGTGTACTGAATGGTGAGCTTCTTCCAGAGATGGGAAGGCGGGGTCTGAGGCTGCGATGGGCTGTTCGTTGAGTGCAGGCTGTGCTGGGAGGACGTTTTCATTAACTGGTTGTTGCTGTGTGGAAGAGGTTGAGGGAGAGTCGTTGGCTTGTGGGTGAATGTGTTTTGTGATTTTTCTAAGTATCTTGTCTTGCTGGGCTGAGATGTGGTCGAGTTTCTCATGGACTTGTTGTTGTTGGTTCTTTAGGATGTCCTGTAAGTTTAGCGTGTGTTGAGGTTCGGAATCTGGATCTTGGGGATTAGTTGATGTGCTGTTTTCTGCTTGCGATTGAATGCTGGTGGTTGGTGCTTCTTCTGTAGATGGTGGTTCCATGTTCGTGTAGGTTTTGAGTCTGGCCATCTTGTGGATCGATCTTATTCGCAAGAAGGCTCTGTTGAGTAAGGCCAGAGGTGCTCTACTACCCTTGGCTCGGACTGTGGCTATAATTTCCATTGCTGCCTTTGTGACAGCGACTATGGATTTGTATTCTTTAAAGTCTTTGCGCGGGTTAAATGAGTCCTTTGATGGGGTGCTGTTGGTTTTCAGGAATTGTTGAGGAGTCATCTGTGAGATCTTCGATTTTTTCTTGCGATTCTTACGGGTTTGTGACCTTGTCGAACACCCTGATTTGAAGGAGTGTGTAGAGTTGTCAGATGAGGTCGAGGAGTCGGAGGCATCATCCTGATCCTCATTGTTATCAAGCACTGCATCAAGTTCTTCTTCTGAATCCGTCATCTTTCAATCTTACGGAGCAGAATGGCAGGTTTGAAGATAGCCTTGAAAAAGGCTTTTTGAGTTTTAGATTCTGTTATCCAAGGAATGAAGTGGGTGGAAAAGATTCTGATTTGAACAATTGAAGTGAATTAACGGAGGAGGCTCGCCGAAGCCCTCGTACCATACCATATTTGTGGGAGAGATTTAAAAAAAAAAAAAAAAAAAAAAAAAAAAAAAAAAAAAGGGGCAAGCAAAAACCAGGAGCCTAGACTCCCGAGAATAAATAAGAGAAAATGTTTTTAGATTTGAGAAAGTTTAGATTTGTTACCATCCGACTAGGGCTTTAGAGGAAAAGAAAAAAAAAAAAAAATCAGAGGGGGGAGACCCAAGTGGTTAAGGAACAAACCCGACACAACACTACAAGTTAATTATTATTTATACATTTTATCAATGAACCACTTGGGCTGGAAATTTATGAATGGTATCAAAAGACAGATAATAACTTTAGGAAAAGAAAATGGTATGGTACATAACTCCGACTCACCCCTTTTCCTATTCTTTTAGCCGGCCATCAGGAGCGCAAAAACTCACGTCTTGTCTCTTTTAACATCTATAGACTCAACATCTATAGACTGCACTAAACCAAATGAAACGAATGTATATTTTTTGTAATAGAGATAGTCAACTGAGAAATTTTTTTGTGTATGTAGGAGTCTCGCCTACCCCCTTGGGGGGGGGTCTCCCTTCAAGGGGAGTAAATTTTCATGATGGGTATCTTTTAAAAGAGCACGCCAATACCTTTAAAACGAATGCGTTCTGCGATAATTTAAAATAAAGTTATCAATTTTTTTTTTCATTTTTAACAAAAAAAAAAAAAAAAAAATTATATATTGAGAATTAATTCAACTTTTTTTGGGGATATTTAGTGTCATGCTACTTCTCTAATATGGAAATTGTCTGCATTATCATCATAAAAGATAATTTGTTTAAATAATAATTTTAATAAATTATTTTTTAAAAACAGAATTATTTTTTTTCCGAATTAAATTCTATATAAATGTGGGTGCATTAATAAAACGGGGGATTGAGGGGGGCTATCGCCTCCCTCACACAGAATTAAATATCATATAAATCTCTTCCGAAGCCTAATTTGAATTGTTTAACATAGGTTTACATAACAGTACTCGTTATCTTACCTCTTAATTTCCAACCTGCATTTATAGTATTAAATTTCAGGGTAAGCGAAAGTCGTGTGAGTGACACACCAGATTATTTTTTCTATATCTCTAAATGAATACGTATTTTTGCTTTTCCCAAATAGCACAGTTATAATGAGAATTTTCAATAAAATTAATTGTATGTATATATGCACATAAAAAGGCACCAAAATAAAAAGTTGAGTTATTTCATTCTCATTACAGTATTTTTAAAAAAATGAGAAAATTGTTTACCAATCATTTAATGAATGGTTATTGACTTCGCTATGTTTTCTGCAGTAAGTAGATAGTAAAAATGTTTTTAAAAACATCTCATACGTCGTAATATATCATAACTTTTTTTTTTAATTCTTGTATACAAACTAGTCACGCAGTTTTTACTTTTTGTTACAATTAAAAAAGAAGAAATCTTGCAAAAAATTATATTTATAGTTTTACTTTATTAGTTGGATCTAAAAATTGGTTGCTTTTATGTAGCTCTGTATACTATACGCACACACACACACACACACACACACACACATATATATATATATATATATATATATATATATAAGCAAATTTCCTCATAGAATGTATTAAAAATTTATAATATCATAAATAATTAAGAATTACTTAAAATGCTTTTGAGCAATTATCACTTATACATCCAATGTATCCTAATATTTTGTGAGGCCCTGTAATGAAAACATTAATACTAATTGTACCTCATGCTAAAGGACACATGCTTGCGGGCATCTGGAAAATGCATATTAATTTTATTGAAATATTTCAATAAATATGATTTTCTTTCCAATCAGTTGATTGTGTGATTTTAATATATTGTATTTCTTTCTCCCATTGTTTAATGGTGTTTTCCTTTACCTGCGGCTTATTTCTGTCGAGCAATCTAAATGATAGACCAGATGTTTCTGCCTAAAGGTTGTCTGAGTGAGTAATGCCCACCGGTTGTCGGCCTGGATAGCTCAACTGGTAGAGCCTTAACCTTGTAAGTCAAAGATCTGGGGTTCGACTCCCGGTCCAGGCATTATTTTCACTCAGTCGGAAAAATATATTTCAATAAATATGATTTTCTTTCCAATCAGTTGATTGTGTGATTTTAATATATTGCATATTAATTTTGTCATGTTTTGTGCGTTATACTGAATGTAAAACTTTTCTGAAATGTATTTATTTTAGACCGTAGTGTATTGGAATTCTTTTGTGACACTCTGTTCAAAGACTATTAGTTCTATTCTCCAAACTACTTTCAATAGGAAACGTGCTATTGTGAACCTGAATAGATTATATCAGTTCAAAAATATCTACAACAATTAGAACACGGCCAGACAGACGAACCAAAGTCATAAACTTACTTCAGCTGTGTTGTGAATTATTAAAAAAACACTTTATGATAGGGGGGGGGGAATTTCTAAAATTAAAAAAAAAAAAAAAAAAAAAAAAAAATCAGTATTTTAACCTGTGGTAACACAAAACACTCACAGCAAACTGGAAAATTATTTTCTGAATTGTTGTCATTAAAATAAAATACAAGTTTGAAGAAAAATTATTTCTAAAATTTTGTGTAAGAAAGAATATATTGGTGGGATACTCATGACTTATATAGATTATAATAGTTTTCAGAATGCGTAGCGTCTGAAAAAATAAGAAAAGAAAAAAGTACAGTAACAAACACTATGAATGAAGCAAGCGGAATGCATGTGTTAGTACCATTGCTTAGTGTGACGTCATCATATCAGTCCAGGACGCTTGGAATGAAAAACTCTTTATCTAAATATTTGACTGAATACAAAACTTTCATTATCTGCAGTAGTCGGATAATGAAAGTAAAAAATCCAATTAAATTAAATTTGGAACTGCATTCAGTTCAAATTATTGTTTTTCAATTAAATCGTTATTTCTGTTTATATATATACATGTGTGTATGTGTGCTTGTATAGTATATTATTATTATTAATATTAATATTAATTAATTAAAAGCAAAAATAATTTATAATAAATACTTAATTAAATATAACTTTAAATATTTATGCATAAATTTTGTGTTTTTTACTTCTTAAAATTTAGGTAAAATATTAGCAATGACTCCAGTTTATTTGTTTATTTATTTAGTTTTAGTTTTAGCTCTAAATGTTTTTTCATTTACGGCAAGTAAACAAAAAACCGTTAGTAACGTTTAATATAGGTCATAGTTATACAGTAAAACACCATTTATATATCTCTCGTTTATACATATTTTACATTTATACGTCCTTTTAGTGTAGCTTCGATTTATTCCTCTTCATTTTAATTCAAAAGTTTTTCGTTTACACGCCACTAATATCGGTTATAAGTCTTTTCCTCTTTTCCATAATTCACAAAATTTCTCGACCTGTCACTATTTTTCATTCTAAATGAGAAGGATTTTTCCTAGAAAGCATCTCAAATGGAGGAACACAGGAAAGCTAGAAGAATACTGATTAAAAAATCAATTGAATTCACTGTGCAATTTTTAATACTCACAGCACCTCATACGAATATTAAAGATTTTTGAATGTAATTAAATAACTGCCTGTATGGACATAAATCATATAATGCTTAAGAGATACGCAATATATATAATTAATACTCAAATGTGTGTCATACAGTTCTTAAGAAATGTAATATAATACTCAAAATATGATATACATAATTAGTACCCAGTCATGCATTAATGGTATAATTTTTTTTCACTTTTTATAATAAGTTGTTCTTTTCCTTTTCCTTTTTTATTTTCTTTTTTATGATTATCTTGAGAGAGAAAAAAAATCCCTATTAAGTAGAATATACATTTACTAACTTAAGTAACTTTTTTAATTAGTATTTTCACATAAATTTTGCTTAAGTGTCAAATTGTCATTAAATTTGAAGTCATCAAAGCGTTATTTTTAAAACTCTGATTATGCATCTTTTCATTTTTACGTTCTTTTACGCCAGTCCTTTCAAAGACGTATAAACGGTGCTTTACTATACATATTTTTTTCTTAACAGCTAGACAAATATTTTATCATCTCATATATCCCAGCATGAATCCAAACAACCATCGTAGCTTCATCCTTTTACTGGTCATAAAATATCCTGTAATTACTTGATTGTTGTTTTTGTACAAAAACTTCCTAAACTCGACGTCAGAAAACAACGTAAACGCATTAAACTCTATTTCCCGTCAAAGAAGGTCAAGGCACCGAACTTCTGTTTTGAGCGGTCTATTGTGGTGCCCCCTGACGTGCGCCTTGATGAATCAGTGCAGCTCCAAGCTCATCATCATCATAATCATCATCCGCTCTCATTAGGTGTGAAGTGGCGGAACAATGATTACGAATTTTGAGTGATGCTATTCTTTTTTTACGAAAAGCCGCGGATGGCTTTTGTTTGAAAGAGGGGATAATAAAGAAGCATCTAGCATTCTTCGGCTACTTTCTTCAAAAAGCGTTAATTAAAGGATTCGCTTTGTTTTAGCTTTATTTTTAAATGAATATATTCCGCATAATTCGATGCAAAAGGTTTGGAAATGTATTTCAAATTGATGCATTCTGACAATTTTAAACGAGAAATTGAGAATCGGATAAATAAATCCCTTCTTCTATTATTTTTTCTCCCCCCAACCCCTCTTCTCTTAGAGCTCAATGGTACTCATTATCTGATCATCACAAACTTTGCTTTGAATTACAAGTAGCTGATTCACCACCTCGACAATTCCAAAACGATCTCAAAGGCAAAACACAAGGGTCGCACTTTGGCGTAACTTTTGCATCACTATTTTCATATAGTAATCTTTGTAATAATTTTCGGCTATTAAATAAAGGAAACTTTTTTATTCGTAAATAGTACTGTCGAGGCTGCGCCAGAGTGCGATCCTGAAAAACATCACCAATAAAGATATTTAAGTTGTATTGCCATTAATAGCGACTCGAATACAGCGCTACGGCAAAATTATCTCCAAACAATAAATTTTATGTAAAAATTTTATTGAAATTGTTAAGATAAAGTCTTGTTTCCATTTTACAGCATGTACAATACTATAACATTAAAGAATTTTATTTAAATGAATGAAAAGATCCCCCTTTTTTTTTTTTTTTTTTTTTTTTTTAATCAGTCAAATTTTTTAGTTCCCTATCATACTATAGGACGGAAAACTTAGATAATCGTAAGAACTTTTAACCTCAGTTTTTTTTTTTTTTTTTTTTTTTTTTTTTTTTTTTTTTAACTTTTGCATGTTTTGACGTCTGGGGAATCCTAAAATTACTAAATTGGTGTGGTGTCCGCCTGTAGAGTGTGAGTGTATTTGTTAGTATGTAAGTGCGTTAATTTGTTAGTGTGTTAATATGTTAGTGTGTTAGTTTGTTAGTCTTATCACAAGAACAAATGATCATATGATCATAGGGAGGTCAGACCAGTTTTAAAGTATCACTTATGATACTGGCAAGAACTTTATTTGTTTTCATTTTTCTAATTTAAAAATTCCGTAAATTATTGGAAATTTATGATTTTCTTAACATTGAGGAATAATGCAAAACTTCCTTAAAAGTCAAAATATATATAAATATATATTGGTATTTAAGATGTCAGACAATCTTTAAAATATCAGTTATAATGCTAGCATGAACATCATTTACTGTGAACATTCTAATTTAATAACTTCGTGCGTTATTCGAAATTTACGAATTTCTTAAAACAGCAGAATAGGACAAAATTTCATATAAATGCCAATTTTGAGGGATGTTTTCATTGATAAGATTTCAAACCAGTTTTGAAATATTATTTAATATATTGGCATGAGCATCTTTAGCTGTGCGAAAACTCTACTTTTAAAACTTCATGTGTGTTAGGAAATTTGAAATTTTCTTAACAGCAATGTAGAATATAGCGACATTTAATATAAATCTGTATTATGGAAGTTGCACTGGAAATAGAATTGCATAAAAACTAAAATACAAAACTAACCCTGATGAAATTAATCAATAAATCCTGATAAAGTAAATGTATCGAAATGAACGGTGAGTAGCCTACTAAATGGGACATTTCAGTCTGCGACCATGTCGTGCGATCTGCCAAATTCATTTCTCTCAGCATGAATATACAGCATGTTCTGTATAGAAATTTATGAGAACAAATATATGATGAGGAGTAGAATCCATTTATGCCAACTAGTTTTGAAAAGGTGTTTGTTTGATGAATCATACAAAATGCCTCTTTTCATAAAAGATACTTTTTTTTTATTACAAAAAATTAAAATGTATTGCACGTATCTCTATTTTTAGTGAGGTAAATTATGTTTAGAATTTCAAAGAACATAAGTAAAATTTCCTTCTCTATTTATAATCTAATCAAGAAATATTTTCGGCTTCTTAATAAACAGAAGAAAACCAACAGCGTAAAGTATTAAAACAAAAATAAACTTCTGGATTATTTTTTTTTTCACATGCTGTTATCTTTTATGTTTACCTATATTCATGCATGCATGTAAGGAAGTGCTATATATATATATTTTTTTTTCTTTTTCTTTGAAGCTATGGAGAAATGAATGTACGAATTTCAAACCCAAGCTTATCAAATTTTGAAACTAAAAAATAAAATAGAAAAAAAAAAAAAATCAAAGTATTTGGTTAACGTTGAATAACATCTTAACACTTTCGCGACCGGCATATTTTGCCGGGGAATACTGAAGAAAATTCAAGCTATTTGCTGCAAGCTTTTGATGTTTATGCATGGATAAAAATCTGATATAATATTTTGAAATGTAACTTTTGTAATTATCTGAAGCTTGAATTGAAGATTAGTCATATAAAATTAGAAAGAACCTATAACACCATTGAAGAATTAATAGCCTAATAATACTATCGAAATAATACTGAAGTATTGTTTCCATAGAAATTATTTAAATGACGTGAATTCACGTCAGCGGTAACCAGGAACAGAATCTGAAAAGAAGTCAGTTTACATCAGAATTCACGTCAGTGGCCGCGAATGTGTTAAGTTAGCAATTATTCATTAGGTTGCTGGAAAAGAAAAGGCTGTATAACGACTGATAAAACGGGTATCCAGAGAAAACATAAAAAATCACTTTGAATTGTAAAGAATTGAATATACGATTCCAAACTCAAAAATTTAGCATCAGTATTAAGCACAGTAAACCATATATATATGCACACACACCGTGAACTTAATTTTCAAAATGCATGTAATAATCTTAAAGTTTCATTTTTTTTATAGAAATTTCAATAAAGATTTTGGTGACTATTATTTATACTCAAAATTTAAGTAATTGAATGAATTAGAATAAAACTTACCAGCTACGTCTATTGGACATTAATCATATGCATATCACAATTTTCATGATTGGTAATGTATGTAAAATACTGTGTAAATATTTCATTTTTTATTTAATCAGTAGGTAACACTTCACAAGAATAATTAAAACACACATTTCATATGATTAATTCAATTTGAATTCGATTAAAATTTTTCTAATTAAGCTTACCTGATTTCTGGATAGTCTGTTTTCTATAATTCAGTTCACTGCTGTTTGTGGTGCTGTAATTTATTGAGTATGGTTTGGCAATGATGCAACGAATTAAATTTTAAAACAACTCTTTTTGTAGATATTTACAGAAGAAAATTTGTAACTATCTGTTTCAAAATTTATTTGTTTATTAAATTGTAAACTTCGTAACTTATTAAAGTAAGAGATCTTCACAACATGGTGAAATGGGGCAATATTTCGCATAAATTTGGATTATGGATATTATCCCATGGGAAATAGCATGGAATTGCTCGAAAACTAAAATACAAAACTGACACAAGCATCATTATGTATAAAAGGAGAATGTATCGATGGAAGGGAAGGGTACCACCTAGATTGAACATTTCAGTCTCCGCTTGTGTCATTCGATCGGCCAAGTTGCTCTTATGAGTAACGAATTACTCAACAGGTAGGGGCTGGACAAAAGTTTTCACGTAATGAACTGCAGTATAGTAGAAATTTTTCAGAACAAATATATGAAAGGGAACTGAGCAGAGTCCATCTATGGCAACAAGTTTTCAATTATAATTAATTTAAGAGGCTGTTGGTCCTAAAATTTACACCTTTTTCTTTTAAATGCAAGAGAAGTTATTTTATTTTCAATATTAGATAGTTTTTATCCCCAATATTGTAACTTGGATTTTTGTTATATTACGGACCAGCGAGCACCATATGGCCGACTAAGGCATCCGAAACTTAGAACACCTTCGTCCTTTTTGTGAGGTTCGGTTTGACCAAAAATATATAAATAATATAACATTGAAAACAATTCTTGGATGGTAAGAAACATATGATTAGTCTTATGGGTAATAACTGCGCTTTATGGTTAATTTTTCTTTAACGAGACAAAAATGAAAACTAGGGAAATGGACCAACGTATCCCATTTCCCCTACCAATTATTTCTAATAGTAATTTTAAACATGACTAGCGAAGCGAGACTGGGTTTACTAGTTAGAAATAAATTTTTGACTGTCAAAATTTAATGAAGGAACTTTAGTGATATTTTTCAAACACATACCCGGATTCTAAATAGTTATTATTATTAGCATTATTATAATTATAATAATTATTATTATTATTATTATTATTGCAACATTTTTACTTCACATGTTTAATATTTTCCTTTTTTTTTTTTTTTTTAATGGGATGGGATAATAGAAAAAAAAAACTCAACGAAATTATTATTATTATTTTTTTCCCCGTTTCCAGTGGTTTTCTTTATTTCTTTATTTTCTCTTACCCATATATAGTAGAAAAAGGGAGTTAAATGTTAGACATCAAAGTTTTGATTTAATTACGCATTTAAAAGGCGGTGAATTTAAAAATGAGTTTTTTCGCACTTGGTTTGTGTGCGTGTCGGTATGTCTGTCAGTAAATGATAGTGTTATCAGCATAACTAACAAACAAATATTAGCAAAAAGTGCAAGCTTAGTATTCTAAATTTGTATGCCACTTGAAACTTTTTATTGAATTCGCACAAATAGTTTGAATACAGAGATATAAAAAAGTATTTAAATACATTACGTCTAAAGGTGAATTTTTTCGTTAGTACGTTTTAACAGCTTTAGTCTGTACTAAACAAAATTAAACTAGCATATATTTTCATAATACGAAAGCGTGTCTCACATAGTTTAGAATATGAAAAGGACTCATCCTTTGTTTTCAAGACAATAAAAAGTAATTGATACATGTTAAGGCTGTGGTTGGAAATGTTTTGAAGTTCATTTCAATTTGTGTTATCTGTGCAATATTTCTCTAACATGGACCAGTTACATAAATTTTATCCAAACGATACGATAGTGACGTAAAGTGTTACCTGATTGATTAATCCAGACCCGAAGTGTAATGCTAGCAAGATTTCGGCTACAAAAATTTAATCTAATGCTCTTGAAATACGTGCTTTCTTAAAGGAATTGAAAAAAAATATTTTTTTTTTTTTTTTTTTTGTGCTGAAACCTATGCTAAAAATCTCATATATAGAAGTATATTTGGAAGAATTTAAAAACAGTTAGGTCTAGCATTTCATTGTGGCTATTCGGCAGGACGGTGGTGGCGCCATCTATTAATCAATGCGATTGAAAATAAATTTTTGAAAGCTAAAATTAAATAGATAGATAGATAGATAGATAAATTTTTCATTCATTATAAATAGAATGAACGTTATTTCTTTGTTTTCTAGATAATTTTAATAACTGTGGTATTTCTGTTATGTATGATGATATAGTAATTTAATTCCGTAAAATTTTAAAAAATATTTTTAATATAACAAGAATTTAAGAATTTTTAACTTAGCAGCAGAAACTTTACTTTCTAAAATTGACATTATAAAGTAAATATCAAAGATTTAAATCTCTTATTAAAAAAAAAAGAAAAAAAAAAAAAAAAAACTGAAATTTTTCCGTAATTTTATTTATGAGAATTTTCTTCAAATCATATTAGGTACGTAGATACTATAACGCAAATGTTCTGCGCGGGATACGCTAGCGTTATATATAGAATGTATGCCAAAGTTAAATACCGTCTGTGATGTGTGATGTGTATACAATTCATAGACAATATAAAGATTATCCAAAATTAGTCAAATATGTTTCAAAGAGTGTTTTGAGCGTAAATTATCGACACAATTAGAAATATAATAATTACAAAACTTTGAATAAACACCATAAAATGGAAAAACAACTCGTACATTTATGTATCCGGCAAGCTGCCTTCATCTTGAATGGTACTTATTATTCCCAAAATGAGGTATGACAATGGACAGTCCTCTCTTTCCTTTGCTTTGCGACATTTATATGCACTATTTTGAAGAAAAACTCTTCGACGTATATAAATTTCCACACTGGTTCAGGTATGTTGATCAAACTTTCATTCTTATTCTCCTTGATGTCGATTTTTCCAGTTTACTTTCTTTGGTCAATTAGATTGACCCATGCATTCAATTCACTTTCTAGATTGAAAAGACTTGCTCTTTGCCATTCCTTGACGTTTTTGTGTCTAAAGACAAGTATCGGTTCTCAATCACTGTCTTTAGAAAACCATTCTCTGTCTCTCTTCCTCCGCATGCTCTCTCTAACTACGTCCATCAACATAAAATGTTTGCTTTCTATACTTACGTTTTACGTACCTTACACATTTGTTCTGATCCGTCTAGTCTTTCGAAATAAATTAATTATTTATAATATCTTGCTCTTTCCCGAGGCTATATTTCCTCTATTATCGATAAAACTCTATATAAAAACTCAAGAATCCTAAACGTTTTGCTTCCAATTTGAACAATCACAGTCTCATCCCAGTCGTTTTACCATTTTATTTATCACTTTCTTTTAAAATTTCTAAAATTATTTCACCGTTTGATTTTGGAGTCATTTACAAACCCGTCAACAAAATTAAATTATTTTCTCTTAAAGATCCCATTTCTACTGATAATCGTTCTGTTTCTACTGATAATCGTTAATTTAATCCTGTGTTCGTCGTGCAATTTAGGTTACGTTGGTCAAACTAGGAAGCGTTTGAAATATAGAATAACTGAACACCGTCGTAATGTTCGTAATGAAGAGATCTCCAAACCTGCCATTGCTTCCCAGAGCTGGGCTCATGGTCATCGTTTTGATTTTTTTAAAACTAACATAATTTCCTCTTCTGTCGCTTCGTCCCATTTGGATATCCATGAAGCTTTTTCTAAATTTAAAAATTCGAAAAATCTTGTTAATGATATTTCTTCCACTACGTTCTTGTCTGATGCTTGGAAATTACCCACATAAGTTCGATTTTCGTTTAATTTTGATATTTTTTAGATTTTGTTACATGTTTTAATCTTCCTCATTTATTCATTTTCTTCTTTTATTTTATAATTCTGCTTGCACCAGCATTTATTTGTCTTTATATATTTTTGCTGTTCTTTTAAAACGGTTTTTGTACGTTGCCACTTTGACTGCAATACTCGTGCCTACTTTGTTCACCTGACGAAGGGTCATGTATTCTTTCGACCCGAAACAATTATTGCGAGTTTTTTGTATTTTATGGTGTTTATTCGAAGTTTTGTAATTATTACTTTAAAACGCCAGTTCTGTGGTGCTTTCTTATTGCAATTAGATATATACATTTAATTTAATCACAACCTTAAATGTTCATCAAATTTAGCTACAATATTCGAACGGGGGTCGAGGGGGGGGCTAAATCTGTCAAATAAAACCGTTTCTAAAAAATTTTTAAACTTTTTTCAAAGTTTTTTCAAAATGCTAAAATTAAGTACTTCATATGATATTAAACTGTAATAATATGTCTTTATAGTAATACAGAGTAAGAGAAATTAGTCTAAATGCCATACTAGATACTTATATTACTATCAACATTTTTTGCCTTTAAATTTAATTTTTAGTATTATTTGACAGTTTAAATTTTTTGACGTATGTAAATGCAATGCTGTTTATAGAAATTGTGCAATGAAAAATATTTATCCTGTAACTGCGCTCTAGGTTTGTTGAACTTTATATGACTTAATGAAAACGAATTAACTTTTCGATAATGGGTAATTTTTTGCTAAGTTTTTAATTATTGTTGTATTTTAAAATAATTATTACCTTCCGACTAAGAGAAATACGAAAACTTTTATACCAAAGCTTTTATTTGCGGATCTGTTGAACTTTAAATAACGCTAAAAGTATAAGATTATAAATGCTAAAAGTATGAGTTCTTCTAATATTGAACTTTAAATAATGAAAAGTTCAATATTAGAAGTAATCCTTGAAGCAGAAGAGTTATGTTAGTCAATAAACAATATAACGTGCTACGTTTTCTTTTTTGAACTTTTGAAGCATTGATATACTAGAGTGGTCTTTATCTGTGTGTATTTCTTTACGAAAATATTACGCATAAGGAATGTTCCTAAAAATAAAAATCTGTATCTTCGTAGATGTCGGAAAATATCAATGAATAATCTTCAATTACAAATTGAGTGTCCCAGATGCTCATTCGGAATGATTCGAACACGTCTTTCTTCAATCTCTATATACTCATAAGGTTCTTTAAAATATTCAGTTTAAGGAAAATAAAAACATAATACGGAATAATTTATTAACAAAATTAATTCTAAATGACTACCGTATTTTAGTGAAGATAACCCGCGGGCTATCTTGAAAAAAAAAAAAAACATTGATTTTTTATTTTATTTTATTTATTTATTTTTTTTTTTTTTTTTTTTTTTTGGGGGGGGGGGAGGGGGGGGGCTGCGGCTTATCTATCAGTGCTGGCTATCTAATGAAAATGCCAAATTCCGTCGTCCATACTTCTTGGAACAGTCGATCTTCCCCGAAAACGGAAGTTTAGTATTCGAGTTTCTTGAGCACAGATTCACGCTTATAATCTCTTATTTATTAACTAATAATCTCTTATTTTGATTAATTTGCATAAACGTCTGGAGTTCGCCATCTTGTTGCCTTTTTTGATTTTTTGCATTGTATTTGTATACTGGCTTTAATTTTTGTTTTAATTTTTTTTTTATACAGTGCCTTTTAAGATAATTTATTACTTTTATTTATAATTAATTATTTTTATGACTTTGTATATGCCCTGATACTACTATCTTGTTCCCGTGTTTCTCATATTTGTTGCATTACATCTGCATACTGGTGTAGTTTTATTTTATTTTCTTTATACCGAATTATTTTTAAATAATTTATTATTTTCATTTATAATTAATAATTTACTATTTAACTTGCGTAGATGTCAGAAGATTGATATCTTTTTTCCTTATTTATCTGTCACATCATCGTAACAATGCTTGCATAAACCGCAGCTTACCTTACGGTGCGGTTTATCTAAGAGCATTGTTTTTTAGCAACATTTTAATAAACTGCGGCTTATCTACCAGTGCGGCTTATATACACTAAATTACGGTAGATATATAAATAAGCTTCTGATTTTCCGATCAATGTGAAATCAAATGAAATCTCTGAATGAAGATTAGATTTTTTTTGGTAAAACGATACAATTTATTTGTGTAAATACTGAAATAAATAATTTCTGTAAGTAATTTAAAATAAAAATTTTAATGCAAACAAATAAGTAAACACCGAGAAAAAAATTTATTAATCGTTACTCTACTCTACTATATAAGATAATACTATTGATAAAAAATCATAACAATCAGGAAAAAAATCTGGAGTGACTCCACTCGACTTTCCGAACATTGAGTAACTAACAGTTTTGTAGATAAAATAAAGAAAGAGGTGTTGCTAAACAAACAAAAAAGAGAACACCATAACAGAGTGTTTGAGTATTTTTCTCCATATATCACACGAGGTTTTATTTAACGCTACTGAACTTTGAGCCTTAGATCATAAGGATAAAGAATTTTTCGTGATGTCCCTGTAAAAATCTATAAATGCTAGATTCACCAAAATGCTTATAGTTAGTGCAACAGTAATTTATAATATTCATACAAATTTTCAGCTCAATTGAATAAGGCGTTTAGATGCTATCGCTGGTCTCATAAGCCATAAAGATAAAGAATTTTTCTTTGTGTCCCTGTAAAAAAACTGTAAGTGCTAGATTCACCAAAATCTATACAGTTGGTTCAAATGTGACCTATAACATGTGTACAAATTCTTTGCTGAGATTAATAAGGCGTTTAGACGCTATCACACTTTTAAAAATTTGGCAAAGAATTTTTCTTTGTGTCCCTGTAAAAAAACTATAAGTGCTAGATTCTCCAAAATCTATACAGATTGAGTATCTGTGACCTATAATATGTGTATAAAGTTTTTGCTCAATTGAATAAGGCATTTAGATGCTATCGCACTTTTAAGATTTTGGTCCCTTGGCCATAATGATAAAGAATTTTTCTTTGTGTCCCTGTAAAAAAACTATAAGTGCTACATTCACCAAAATCTATAGGGTTCGTACTATGGTGACTTACAATATACGTACCAACTTTCAGCTTATTCGAACAAAGCGTTTAGACGCTAGCGTGTTCACTCACAGACATACACACATACATACACACATACATACACACATACATACACACACACATACATACATCATCGTAAAAATAGTGAAAACGGACTCGTTGGACCTCGAAACGTATAGAAACATCAAAATCTCGAATTCGGATTTTTGACATGATTACAATACTTTCCTCACTATAGTGTTCGGAAAGTAAAAATGGGGATATCGCTGAATAATTACATGCATTGAATAAGTATAATAATAATAATAAATCACACAGATATAAAATTTGAATTCTATCAAACAGTTTTAATTACATATCTTTTTTAATTAACCTAGGAATAAATTTTGTAATTCCGTTGCATATATAACATTACATAATGATATATAATTGAAGAAACATGTTATAATTTATTTTTTCTTTGAAAAGAAACGTACAAATTACCCGCAGATTCCCAGTTATAATAATTTTTACAGAAGTCTATTGATTTGCATTATTATTCACATATTTTCAATTGCAGAGTAGTGGACAGTAATTTCCTTGCGGAAGCATCCAATTTTGGCGCGAAAACATCACTGCATCGCCCCAAGGAGTGGTCCGAGCTTCCGTTTCTAAATTAGAGAAAACAATGGCCTCGACTCACCCCCATTCATAATTTCGAGTAGACGACAAAAAAACATCGATTACGTCACGCTTTTCAACGCAGACATTATCGTATCCAGCCTTTAATTACCGCCGATCGTAGAGTCAGCTGGTGGCTAAAAGAGGCTCGGGCAGAAAGGGATGTGGTCAGGTGAGATACAATGGCAGGAAGGGATCTATCGGAATTAATTAAAAGTCGAGAGCAGTGTGTCGATGTCTTGAAAAAGTTTTCGATTGTGATTGCTTTTGTTTTATTAAGTCTCTTCGAAGAACATCGGTCGTTATCTTCTCTATTCTGCGGTCACGATTCGGTGTCTGACACACAGCTGACGTCTTTCACACGCTCTCGGTCCCTACTTCTTATTCCAGTAGCGTTTACTTCCATCATGCGCGTAGCCAAGGGGGGTGCCCTGGGTGCCCGGGCACCCCCTCGCTCACGCACACACATTCAGTATATTTAACAAAAACATATTGAAAACAGAAAAAAAAAATAAAAGATTTGAAGGTTATAAAAAAAAAAAAAAAAAAAAAAAAAAAAAGATTGTTATTACTAATACCAATGATTCTATGCAATAGAAAGACACTTTCTTAAACCTGGTGGTAAAATATATTTAAAAGAATAATCTAAATTGCTTATAAATCCAAATTTACTTGCACATTTCTTACAAAACTTTGAAAAGTAATTTTTCTTGGTAAACAAAAAAATAAAATGAAATTAGTAGTTTGTTTTTTCTTCAAGGAAAAGAGGCGATAAAATGATTTAGTTTATTTAAACTCGTGACCTTAACAGAGAGTCAAGTTTTTTGGCATTTCTTTTTAATGAGCATTTTTTTTTAAACTTTCTCTTACCCATACATGTTGGAGAATGTAATGTTTTGCGGCCCAATTTTTGAATATGAAATAGTTTTTACAATATTTAATAAAGAAGCATCACAAAACTGGCGTTGTAAAAATTATTACTTACAAACTTTGAATAAACACCATAAAATGCAATAAACTCGCAACAATTGTTTCGGGTCGAAAAAACACACGACCCTTCATCAGGCGAACAAAGTAAGCACGAGTGCTGCAGTCAAAGCGGCAACGCACGTGCGTTGCCGCTTTGACTGCAGCACTCGTGCTTACTTTGTTCGCCTGATGAAGGGTCGTGTGTTTTTTCGACCCGAAACAATTGTTGCGAGTTTATTGCATTTTATGGTGTTTATTCAAAGTTTGTAAGTAATAAGTTTTTACAATAGTATGCCTTGAAATCCGCTCAATTGTATAACCAGGTTCTTGTGGTTAGTCTGCGTGGGCATAACTCAAAAGCAGGTATTGGCAGAAAATCTAAAAATCGTATTCAATTTATATCATAATGATCCGTATATTATTACATGCAAAGAGTTCAAATACATTATCGTTTAAGTACAAAATTTCTAGTTGGTGCATATCAACAACATTTTGAAAGTGAACTAAACATAATGAAACTAACATATTTTATTGATACAAAATAATTTTCGCATAAAAGATTGTAAGAAAAGTTAGGCTCGATTAAAAGCATTCATACCAAATTATATTGCGTCCAGTAAAAACGTTTAAAAATGATAATTACTTTCCCTTACCATGAGTTACAGAAAGTATTATTTACGGGGTCGAATTTTCGAAACTAAATATTTGCGATAATTTTAGGTTTTAAAGTTCTTTGAATACAATAATAATCTTTTTAGTAATTGTTGATTTGAATGCATGTCTAGTATCATAATAACTTAACGGGTAATTTTTTTCCGATTACACTGGTCTGCGAAATTGTACACTTTTCTTATTTTTTATGTACTGCGTTGGGTGTCTCTAATGTGTTTTGATAATCTGAATTCAGAAATGATTATTTTTTTTCTTCCTATCACGTAAGAAATTTTCACAAAGTAAGGATGAAAATCGAAAGAATTCGTTTAGAAGCTATAACAAATTCGAAACAATTTATATAAAAAATGCATTGAAATAGGCTATTATTTACAAACTATCTTTTAAATGTATTTCTTCACATCGAATCCCCCTTTAGAGCATTTTACCTTGTGCAAGGCTTGAGGGTCTTGTGTGTGTGTGAGAAGGGGGGGGGGATTCTCTATGCAACATGCAACAATATTCTGCTAACATGTTAAAAATGTATCGTCTATGATACCTGCTTTCCATTTCTTTGATGTCTTGATGAAACAGCTCTCCTTGTTCTTAACTCACATCACCCAAATTTTAAGGGAAGTAATTTAGATGGGAGTCGAAAAAAATGGAGCTTTAAGCTCAAACAATTTTTTTTTTTTTTTTTTTTCAGAACTGTACACGAGGAAAATTTTTAAATAAGTTTTCCTTAAACAGCATCCAAAAATATATCAGAAAAACATATCAACCTGAAGGAAAAAAATGTCTTCTTCGGCCTGTCTTATTTGCTATTTTTTTTTTTTTTAAAGACAACACTGGAAAGTTCAAATTAGTATTGTAAATCATATCATAAGCAGACTTTTCTTGAAAAATTTACTGTGGGTGAAAGTTCTGTGAATCATTTAAAAAATATTTTTAATTTAAGCCTTAAATGTTTTAAGAATGCAGGTAAAGTAATCAAACAGAGGGTTTTGAAGAATACAATAGACATGCTTCCCTTTCACAAAAATACATGCCAAACAAACATTTTATAATCATTTGCATTACTTTTGAACTTTGACAAACGATTTATTGCTGAAAATAAAGTATGTATTTATGAACAAACGATTTTGTATTTGTAATTAATAAAGAAAGAAAATTATTAAAAATTAGGCTACAGTGTAAATATTTATTCGGATTCCTTCTTCTCATGCGATTTTATGAAACAATTTCCTCTTTCCTGAAAATCCTGGATCTGGAGAAGGTGGTGTATAATTCTATTAAAGCTGTATTGAATGACTAATGAAACGAAAAACTGCTCTGGAATCATGTGCAAAAATGTGAAAGACTTGATAATTATTCCAACCAAAGAAAAAGAGAGAGTTTGAAGAGAAAGCTCAAGACAACACAGAAAATACAAACATCAAAGAAAGGTATGCGTAAAATATGCTTCATTATTAGTCTTTTAATTTTTTAAATAGCAAAGGCGTTTATTTGTGTGGGTAGAAAATTTCCGACATTATGTCATGATGATATTTCGTGATATTTTATTAATGAATGTTTCTGGATTCGATTATGTATGCAATTTTGAATTTTGGTGGTTGCTAGACAATATTTTCGGCTGATGGCCAGTGCACGGTCGGATAGTGAGACACCCCACTAGCTTTTTATCTGTCCTCCATTTTGATACATTTACTTTGCGGGGATTTTCAGTGCAATTTTATTGGTATGTGTCCATTTTAATGTTTTCATTTTACTTTATGCAATTTTTCATGGAATTCTGATGTACAGTTGTAATTCGTAAATTTATTTGGCTAATGGTCAGCGCTTGGTCCGGTCTGTGGCGTGTTTCTACACTTTTCCCGATTCGATACATTTATTTAATGCTGATTTTATTTTTTGCGACTTTTACACACATCACATTTTTATATTATGGTACACACAACAGTTTATTACAATCTTATTAATAAGTATCACTTTAATTTTATAGCGATCACAGTACCCATTTGTACTATTCTGTTTGAAACTAACATAACAACTACAGCAATACAACAATGTTTTAAAATATAGAAAATAAATGTTATTCATGAATATGGGAACGAATAAAATAATAATTTAAAAAAAGTAGCTACAAGATTGTATTAATTTAATATATATATCTAAATATATTTAATTAAATATGTATATATATGTAGGTTCATAATTTGAAACTGGTAAAATAAAAGAAATGAAATGAGATTATAAATAGAATAAACGTACCATTATAATTCTACTTTATCCCTTTGTGTGCGCAATTTAAGTTCCATAGTATAAGTTTTTCCGTAGTTTAGTTTTTAGGTTTTCGTTTATAACTTAAGGCTTAAGATTTTTATTTAACCTTTTAACGTTCATTGGTTTCGTACTGAAACCAAATATTCGACATCATTTAATATTTTTTATGCAAGATTCTTTCCTTGTTTTAATCAATTTTCAAACTTCTGTTCCTTTCCTGTTAGACGGATAGCGACACTACTCTGAAACTCCAAACTTTATCAAATGATATTTCAAAGGAAGCCAAATGCACCGATTTACGCTACCGAAACTGCAGTCTGCATTTAACACTTTTTTACATTAGCATTTTTAACGGAGAAAGTTACTTAATTTATACGTTAAAACGTACATGTGTAAACTTGTGTAACTTTTATATATGTGTTAAAACACACACATGCATACATGTGCGCACTGTGTTCATAATGTATTCATATTGCAACATTTAGTTTAAAATTTGGGCACCCTCCCGCTCGGAAAGCTGGCTACGCCTATGTCCATATACCCATTTACTCAGTTCCCACAAAGTTTGAGTACCACTTTTTTTTTTTCTTCCTTTCATGGATATCATACTTTAATCTGGTACGTGGTGGTACTTGCGAACAGGATTACATATATATATATAATTACTTAAGAAGATCCAAACCTTTGATTAATTGGATGTCAGAAAAGCCTCTTTGCTGAAAAATTTGTATTACTAAATTAAATATCTTTACTTTATGATGTAGAAATGATTTTTTTTTTTTTCTTTAGGCATATGTCATTGTTTTATTTTTATAGGAGCTCATTTAAAAGATTAAGTACTGTATAATATTGAATAGAGTTTTAAATTAAACAGTTTAAAATTTTAAGGCTATAAAACTACAAAATATATTATTAAATAAACTGGTGTAACTTTATCACTACTTTCTCTTACTCTACATTACTATATAAATAGATGTATTACTATAAAGTAAAATGAAAAATAAGAGATCTATGTTTAGACATTTACAATGTACTTTTAAATAACAGTTAAAAATCGGTTTAGAAACAGTTTTATTCGAAATAAAAACATTTCTGTGTGAGAGAGCCTGTTCCTCCCTCCTCAACCGCCCTTTTCTATGTTGTAGCAACATTCATTAAACATTTAATATGGTTATTAGATTCAAGAAAAATATTTCAAATTATTCGGAGAATTGCTATTCACACCACTCTTTGAAATTTATTCGACCAATTTTAAGTAGTTCTATGGATCTTATATGCAAATTATATTCACAACAAACTGTGTACTTAAATTTAGAATAGAAAAAAAAAATCATGATACATGTTAAAATACCTTTCAAGCCACTTCCAAACATGGCGCTAATATATCAGAAATCTCTTGTGTGGTCCTGTAAATGAAAGATAAATACTTTTCATACCATATTCTATTCAAAATATGGATGTAAAAAATACTTTTCATCTTATTTAGTGCAGTTTAAAAGATGTTATATTGTACCTATCAAAAATTTCGCCCATAGATGCTATGTACTTTAATTGTATGTACGTGCTTGTATACGATCCATTTGTCCGATCTCGACGAAAATTTTCGTGTAGCATGCCTGAATGACACAGATTATTATAGTGAGTTCGGACTTCCTGCTAACATTTGCTCTTGTGTAGGGGCGATAATAATTCTCTTTTCCAACAATTAATTTTATTAATTTTCATTGACTCTTCAGTCGTGTGCCAGAAAATATACCTCTATAAGTAAGGTCTATAGTATTTTGAAACAAACTAACATATTTATAAGCTTCGAATTAAGTATTCATTATATTTCCCGTGTATTTTGAAATGTGTTTTGTTTGCCTATATTTTTCAGACAGTTAATTTAATTATTTTTATTGACTCGTCAGTGAACTGCCAGAAACTTTTCGATAACTAAAAACAATTTAAATAATCTTTAAGAGAAAATTAGCGTTTTCGTAAGCTTATTACTTCTCGTAAATTTTCAAAAGTATTTCCTCTGTCTGTTCCTCGGGCAATTAGTTTATTTTTATTTATTTATTTACTTATTTTAAGATTCCCTTTGGTTTTTTTTCAGTGGACTACTGTGGGAAAATATCCTAGACAAAAATTTCGTTACTGGAAAAATCAAGTGAAAATCATTCAGAAAAAAATCCCCTTTATTACAGATCACTTAAAGGGGCCAAAGAGACGAGACAAGGGAAAAACAAGTCAGGGTAAATTAGACGAACCTGGTGGCCGGACAATCACCGATCCCCGATCAGTCATCTTCTACTGACGTCCGAAAGCCCTGGTTGTGGTTCCCCTTTGTATTTGTGTATGAGTACAAAACTTTTGACATAAATTGTAATGAAACATCTTAATCAGGCGAAGAAAACCGTGTTTTGTCGCATATTAAAAGTACGATGGATGACTTCCGCAAATGGACTTAGTACGGCCATTGTATTCCCACCCAAAAAGAAAATTATTAAGTGCCAAAGATTATTTACTACTACCCTGTAAGATACATAGTACGTCATTGTTGTTGTTAGTAATTAAGGTTGCTCTAGATCCTAACTATCTACATTCTTATGCAATTTTGAATGCTTTTTTTTTTTTTTTTTTTTCTCACGCAAGCACATGAAACTTCAGGCATTTAAATTTATATATTTAAAAATTAAAAACGTTTTTCCGTTTATTTATAAAGGAAAAAAAAACTCAGAAATTGGTGTTAAAGTTTGTATTTGAAAAAGATCCAAAATGCTTATTTTATGACGAATTTTATAACACATTCCTCTCTCTCACTTCCCTTTATAAACGAAGGAAATTTGAATCACTGTAATTTCGTATACTAACCAGAACTAAAAATCATGTGGTTCGAATAGATTATATAGATATTTTTCAGCTGTACAGTGTACATACAAGTTGCATCGTTTAAAAATACGATGTATTTGCATCTATGACGACATTTTAAAAATATTTTGTTGTTAAGTAGTAACGAAGAATGCTCGCAAAAATTTTTTTTACACCGTTTTCTTTTATTTTAAAAGAAAAACGTATAACAGGTTGTTTTTGTGTATCCCTCACGCAGTGATTGCTAAAAACAGCAAGCCTACAAAGTATATTTTCTTTTAGTTAAGCAATAAAGAGTCTCGTAAAAGCATTTTTATTGTTTTATTTATAATGAGAAAGCATTATTATTTATTTACTTCTGAATAACGTGTATAAGCTTTGCATACGAACTACATGATGTGCTAAAATGTCTCAAAACATTAAAAATTTACATTGTATGTTTCTTTTTTATAGCTCATAATGAATTAAAATAACTTTATGGGCCACTATAAACCAATCAGTTGCAATATTTCTTTTAAAAAATTTTCATTAGGATTGGGAGAAGAGTGATCGAACGGTACGAGGACGACTGGTTCAGCGGTTTACCTTCTTGCTGTATTTTACAAGAAAAAGAATTTTGTACATCTTAAAAATACAGAGTTTGTCCAAAAAGACTGTAACGCAGTTTAATTCTTTATTTATTAGTATAGTTGCAAACTTTAGTATTTTTGTCAAAAAGTGCTAAAGTTGACAACTATTAGAGATAAGTGGAAATATACTGCAGATAAGTGGGCAATGTAAATCAGAAAAGCATTCAAAATAAGGAGCAAAATAAGAAAATTTCTTCACGATAATTTTCAAAGAAGTTTCACTTTTTAAACTTTTATACGACCCCCTAGACAAATTTGGCCAGTTAGAAAGTTTCTATTTTTGATGTAACAACATCATTACAAAAAACCACATACCTGTGTCTTTAAAACTGAATAAGTTATGCGTCGTAATTTAAAAATGAACGCTGTGCATAGGGACTACATAAGAAAATAAAATTGTAATTTTATAACATATAAAATGATAAAATAAATATGTAAAAATAGTTACATTAAAGTTTTTTAGGTTCGATGATTCGCGACCTACTCGTATATCTTTAAGTCAAGTTCTTTTCGATATTAAGACAGCCATTTTTTATTTTAAAAAAATTATAATAAAAAATAAACATTCGGAAGTGTAATTTATTTTTTAATTTATCATACTTCTCAGGACAACGTCGTAACAAATTAACCACGGACGATTGCAAAGATTTTGCATTTGTTTTGTGAGATCTGCATTAATTTGTATTATCGGATAAAATTGTTCAATAAAACCTTTTTTTTTTTTTTTTTTTCTTTCACAAGTTGCTAATTTGAAACATTTCTTAATTCTAAACATATGTTCTGCATATCTGTCTGTTTAAAATTTTATTCTATCAGGTTTTAAAAGCGATCGCCAGTTATATTTATTGATTTATTTGTAAAAAGCATTTTTAAATTATCTGTCTATCTATATGAATATTTTATTATTATAATTATTTATGTGTCGCAACTGCGAAATCACATAAAATGAAGTCAAGGGCCTCATACGTCCCGCGACTCACATGGGCGGACCACTGAGATTTCTTGACATTTTATTCTATTTTTGATCTAAAAAATTTCAGTTTATATGTGCGGTCTTCTTTTAATCGAAGAAACCGATTCCTTTTTTCTAAACATATGTTCTGCATCTCCGTTTAAAATTTTATTCCATCAGATTCTAAAAACAATCACCAATTATATTTCTTTATTTTATAAAAAGCATTTAAAAATTATCATCTATCTGTATGAATATTTAATTATTATTATTATTATTTATGTGTCTCAACTGAGAAACTGCATAAAATAAAGTTGAGGATTTATATAACCTGCGACACTTGGATTTCTTGACACATTTTATCCTTTTTTTGATTGAAAATTTTTTCAGTTTCAGTTTGTATGTGGTCCTATTTTAATCGAAGAAACAGACTTTTCAGTACTACCGGGAGAAAAAGCATAGGACTTTTTCTTTTCTTTCTTTCTTTCTTTATTTTTTAATCTTTTTTCATAATTCAGTTGTATAATACACGCACACACACATATATATGTAATATAAAAATCCTTTAATTAGGTCTTTTTACATTAATTAATATATTCTTTAATAATGATTCAGATTTGTTCTTTGCAAATCGAAACTTTCATTTCCGCTTCATTAAAAATAACCGTTAGGAAAAATTATTATTATTTTTATTATTATTTTATTCTAACGTATTTCTTCCAAATTGTCTTTTTCCCTTCAGACCAAAAATATCCTTAATACGTTATATATATATATATTCCCCTGAACGGTCTTATTGCATAAGAAACGGGATCTATTCAAGGGGACTTGGCACCCTTAACTTGGTACCACTGAAGGTTTCATCTAAAGGCTCATACTTCCATTTAATACTTATGTACTGAACTATATTAGGCTTGTTCAGTAAAATATATATTCAGTCAATAATTCTTATGGTTTTAATAATTTTTTTTTTTTTTAGAGATTTGAAATATTTAAATTGCATTTTCTCAATTTATATTTTTTCATCAATTCATGATCTTGAAAATACTAAAACTTTCACAGAAATTTAAGAAATGATTTTTTTTTTTTTTTATGTTTATCAGAATTTACTTAAAGGAATTAGGAATGGATTTTGAAATTTATTAATTAATATTAGGGGAAAAAATTAAAAAGTACACGTACATGTAAAAATTTGAAAAAAAAAAGTTATTTTTACACACAAATATACAGATATATATATATATATATATATTTAAGATATTGCAAAATCTATCCGTAATTCTTTTAAGTAGGTTCTATTAAATATCCAAAACAAATATTAAATCTTTCCTTGAATATCCGTAGAAATTTTAGCATTTTGAAGATTATAAATTCATCAAAATATTCTATCTGGAAAAACGCAATTTCAATTTTTTTAAATTTGTTTAAAATATATCAAAGACCATAAGACTTATTGGCTGAATGTATATTTTATTGAACAAATCTACTAATATAGTTCAATTTATAAATAAAAAATAGAAATATAAGGTTTTACATTAAACTTTCAGTGGTGCCAAGTGAAAAGTGGCAAGTCATTTTAATTGATCAAATTTGTCTATAGGGATCGTTTAAAAATGTAAAAAGTGTATTTTTTCAAAAATTGATGAGCGGATTTTTTCTTTTCTTTTCTTATCATTTTCTTTCTTTCTCTTTTTTTTTCTTTTTATTAACACAGTATTTTTTCTCACCAAATTTTAAACTTTTTTTTTCTTTCAATTTATATATATTAATTAACTTTTTCGAGATACCTTGTATAATAATTTCGTTATGTTATATGCGGAATAAAAATATTAAATTATGCATTAAACCATTAACCGCCAAAACTAGAAATAAGGATTTTTTTTTCTAAATACAAACAGTAATACTCATTATTTTGATCATATATAACAATAATTTAAAATAAAATTATTAAAATTAGGCGTATCTTACTAAATACAGGGTGTTGTATTTGTACTTCTTTAGTGGAATTAGAGTATAGAATGAATACAAATAAATGTCTACGGAAATTTCCTTGAGGGAGCATAAAACAGCAAAAACTACAGATGACTTCAGATGAAGTAATTATTTTATTATGAAACATTTTTTTACAAGTTATGTAAACTTCTTCAAATATGAAGATTTTGAAAAGTTTTGGATTGATTAGTGCTTCAAGTTTGAAATTTATTTTTAAATATAAAATTATTTTTCAGATCAAATTATTTTGCAATAAAATAAACATCTATCCTTTCCTTACTTAAAAACAATATTTAATACAAAATATCCTTTTTAGTTAATTGTTAAATACAGTTACATCTGGTGTTGCGTGAAAGCAATACCAGCGAAAAATTTCTTATGTTCAAACCAGGTGCGTTATTTATACCATTTTCTATAGGGAATATACCATAGTTAACTAAAATAATATAAATGAATTTTAAGGCATTCTATAAATATTAACGGAAATGAGAAAACGATAGACAGATGAACTGAACTCATTATCACTCCTTGCGTTTTCAGGAAAGTATTGAAATTGCTTTGCTCAAACGAAAAAGCAATTGCAACAATTTCCAATTATAGTCCTTAATGTATCAAAATATTTTGTTGTGGTATTGTAAACCTTAATGCTAATCATATCATATTCCATAGAAAACATTATTTTGTGCATATGAGTAATAAATGTCAATTTCATTATGATAAGCGTAGTACAATGACATTTAAATGTGATTTATTAAAATGCTTCTCATAGGATGCAATATATTGTCATTCTTTTATATATTCCTGTACACCCAAACCAGTCGTGCTATGCATGCCACTTTCAATAGACACATCCCATAGTGAACTTGACTAACATGTATCATTTTGAATAAATTCATAAATTCCTTACAAATTTTAGATCGGTGACGGACAGACAAATGGATAGATAGATGGAAAGGCATGCAGAGAAACAGCCAAACCGAAAACATAAACACTGTAAGGAATCTTACAAAAGCATCATTTCTTTATTAGCTTTATTTCTAAAAAGAATTATTTCTAAATTCTTTTAGCTTTATTTCTAAAAAGAAAACATTAAAAGATTAGTTTTATGGTAGTACGGGAAAAATGATTTTAGTGTACCTTTATAATGTATATTAATTTCGCTATGTTGTATGTTGTATAAAGATATTAAAATATGTGCAAAAATTTTCTTTTACAGACCGTAATGCATTGGAGTTTTTTCGTGAGTCCTTCACAAATCAGTTGCGTTCTTTATACCATTTTCAATAGAAAACATGTTACAGTGAATCTGAATAACAGTATATCAATGTATAGTTATATGTCAATTTTAAGGCATTCCAAAAATATTTACGGAAACTAGAGCATAACAGATGAACAGACAGACAGATTGACGAATTGAGGTTATAATCCTTTTTAAATTTTGTTGGAAAATTATAACTAGTGGATCTGCAGATCAGGAGCCTCAACATCCTATTTGTATCACGCATTAGTCAACAGATCATTTGTTTTTAAATTCCTTATTATATAATACATATATACATATATTGATTCGATTGATTTTCTACATAAATAGAAACTTTTCTGAGGGGGGCTACTGCCCCCTCAACCCCCCGCTCTCTCTCTCTCTCTCTCTCTCTATATATATATATATATATATATATATATATGTGTGTGTGTGTGTGTGTGTGTGTGTGTATATATATATATATATATATATACATGAATTCCTAATAACTGATTATCTTGTATTAATTATCTGTAATTCATAAATTCTTATACTAAATTTCATGCAAAATTATTACGTAACCTATTGGAATTATTCTGTGTAACCCTGTAAATGAATTACCAATTCTATGCCCACACTTCTCCACTGAAAAACATTCTTTTAAAATTCTAATAAATTTCATTATATTTAACGAGGTGTAAGCATGTTAAACACACTTTTCAGAAATACCGACTATAGACCGTAATAGTACGAAATTCTTTTATGTATCCCAGAAAAGGAGCCACTGTAATTATATACACTAAAAAGGATACACCTATTTAATTAATTATAACTCATTAATATTACAACCTAATTTGAGATAATCCGGATGATTACAGTACATCATCGGAATTTTTTTGTGGGGTTCCGTAAATAAATTATTGAGTCTATGCATATCCTTTTTCTAGAGTAAACATGCTTTTAAGCATCCTTATAATGTATGTTAATTCCATTATGTTGAATGCAGCATAAATGCATTAAAGTGCACTTAAATAAGAATTTGTTCATAGGTTCTAATGTCACGACATTCTTTTGTGTGTCTCCGTAAACGAACCATAAACATTGCATACACCGATAAAAACTACTCAGCTTATTCTACGTTTTTCATAAATAATTCTTAAAAATTTGACATAATTTGGTTGATTACGTTATCTTGTCAGAACACTTTTGTATGGTCCTGTAATTAGGAAGCCTAAAAGCACATATTTTCTGCAGAAAACATAAGATTAAGCATCTCAGTAACGTACGCTAATTTCATTTTGTTTATAGCAAAGCAATGATGTCAAAATGTGTTTAAACGAAAATCACCCCATATGTTGTAATGGTACGAATTTTTACGTTTCCCTGTACACAATCCATAAAAATTATAAATATCAAAAACTTTATAGCTACTTCTATATAGAGCCTGAATGTGTGTGCCAATTTGCAAGTCAGTCGGAGGATTTTTTGCGACCGCTATTGCGGTACATATACAAATTCTGCCCATAAGGCCATAATGATAAGGAAAAATTTGGTGTGCCCCTGTACACGAACTACAAATGGAATACACACCCAAAACTATACAGCTAAAATTCCGCGTGGCTCATAAATATGTGTACCAAATTGCAAGTCAATAGCTTGATTTTTGCAATGACTATCGCGGTAGATACAAATTTTTCCCATAGGCCGTAATGATAAGAAAACTTTGGCATGTACAAGAAACTACAAATGGAATACACACCCAAAACTATACATCGGATTCCGTGGGGCTCTTAAACATGTGTACCAAATGTCAAATCAACAGCGTGATTTTTGCGGTCGCTATCGCGCAACAGACAGACAGACACACAGACGGAAACCAAAATCTTTTTGTGGCTCAACAGAGGGCCTTCATTGACGGTCCGGCAAAAATTGCCTGTCAATAGCTTGATTTTTGCGGTGGCTATCGCGGTACATCCAAATTCTTTTCATAGGCCGTAATGATAAGAAAAACTTTGGCGTGCCCCTGTGCACGAACTACAAAGGGAATATACACCTAAAACTATACAGCTAATTCCGTTGGACTCATGAATATGTGTAACGAATTGCAAGTCAATACCGTGATTTTTGCGACCACTATCGCGGAACATACAAATTCTTCTCATAGGCCGTAATGATAAGGAAAACTTTGGCGTGTCCCTGTACACGAACTACAAATGGAATACATACCATAAACTATACAGCTACTTTCGTGGGGCTCATGAACATGTGTACCAGATTTCAAGTTTATAGCATGATTTTTACAGTCGCTGTCGCGCGACAGACAGACACACAGACAGAACCCAAATTCTTTTTGAGTCTCAACAGAGGGCCTTCACTGACGTTTCGGCAAAATTTGCGCAAGTCAATAGCTTGATTTTTGTGGTGGCTATCGCGGTACATACAAATTTTTGCCATAGGCCGTAATGATAAGAAAACTTTGGCGTGTCTCTGCTCACGAACTACAAATTGAATACACACCTAAAAGTATACAGCTGATTCCGTGGGTCTCATGAACATTTGTACAAAATTTCAAGTGAATAACGTGATTTTTGCGGCCGCTATTGCGCGACAAACAAACAAACACACAGACGGAACCCAAAACCGTTTTGAGTCGCAACAGAGGGCTCTACTGATGTTTCGGCAAAAACGCTTAAAACAACTTAAAATGCCTTTCTAGCAACTTTCCATTGTATTACTTAATGTAGGGGAATATTTCTGAGTGCCTTGTATAACAATCATTAATGCTAATGATACCATATCCTTTAAAAAGATGCTTTTGTGCATATGAATAACATGTATTAATTCTACTGTGCTTTGAGCAGTACAATCTATTAAACAGTATTAAAATTTGCTCTATAGAAATGATTCGAAATACAACGTATTGGTATCTTAAAACTGACAATGTACATAAACCTGACATGAGAGATATACCATTTTCAATTGAAAACATACCATAATGAATTTAAATAACATATGTCTATTTCAACACATTCTAAATCTATTTATTAAAACTTAAATGCGGACAGACTTTGGCGGGTAGCAAAAGTCATGATCACTTTAGAACTTTGCTGGAAATTGTTAAAATCGACCTTTTTATTTTGGAGCAATCCATGAAAAATATATTCATATTCATTAGAAATACAAAATTTTTGGTCATTATATGACCTAACGTTTAGGGTATTGCAATAGAAGCTAATAACTGAGCTTCTAATAAAATTGTTGAGAAAATTACTGTATTATTGCTTCCTTGTATGTAGAAAGTAGTTCATATATAGACAGACATAGGCAGATTTTAGTTGACGAATGCACTTTATTCAATGAATATTTTAGAAACAGTCGATTAAAATCGAAATTCTATAAACAACGAATATTCTCGAAATTGCTCAAAAACAACCATTTGTAACACAAAGTGAAGTAAACAGCGTTAAATATCGCACAGAACAGAAATTTCGCTAAACTAAAAGCAGTGATCAACCGCTAAAGCACAGTTTCTCAGAGACGATCACTCAGCCTGATTTGAGTACAAACTGAAATCTTTGAAAGTCTTGTCAGATATTTATATAATTTTCGAGATATTTCTTGGCTAGAAACCAATGGATTATTCCGGAAAATTCAAGAGCTTCTCTTTTAAGTTTTGGCAATCCTAAACTATCATTTTCCGCCAAATTTAGTCGCCAAGCTTGACACCAGTGCCGACATTCATGGAAGTAAAAAATACTGCCACCTGTTTCCCTTTTAAGTAATACGATGTAAAAAGTAGTTTGTAAATAAACAGACTGATTATAGTCGACAGATGCATTTTATTTAACGAACGTTCTCGAAACAGTCCAATAAAAGTGTTACTCATGTCAGAAATGTCTATAATCGTAACACAATTCGAAATGCATTTCGAACCATCTCTAAACCTAGCACTAATATAGTCGAATAAAACAGTTACTCTCATTCGACAAAAATCAATAAACATTTTTTATCTTCGGCAAACATAAATTACGATTTTTCGACAAATGGCTTTTGCGGAAGTTACAAAACTGCCATCTTTTTCTATTTTAACTGTAATGCCATGCAAAATGTAGTCTGTAAAATAATAGGTAAGTTCCACTTGACAATAATCAATAACGACTCTTTTATTTTTATAGTCTTGTCTTGTTAATGATTTATAGAACTTTAAAGGTATTTAGTTCTGCGTTGGAAACTAGTGGATCATTCCAGAACTCGGATGCAACTTAAGTTAAAGAATTAAAATATTGGCACACCTAAACTAGCTTTTTCACCAAATTTAGTCACCACCTCCTTTTCTTCCATTGCCAAAATCGGTGGTGATGACGAACTTTATAACTTGACGTCTTAAAATGCACTTCTAGCCATTTTAAAACCTAGCAATATAGTTCAATAAAACTGTTACTCGTACCACAGAGGTCAACTTCTAACATCTGCAAACTTAAACTAGAATTTTTCGTCAAATTTGGTCGTCAAGTCACACAATTTGAGCACAGCTTTAGTATAGGACCCCCGTGTTGGAATGCGACACTAAAGTAGCTCGGATGTTTCCTGACAAGTTTCTCACTGACACAATTGCGATAACCATTTTAATTCACTGCCAAAAGGCAAAAACTGTTTAAAGTCGCTAAGAGGGTCCCATACTAAAGCTGTGTCAAAAATTAATTGAAAATTGATATAAAGTCAAATCATAAATTGTGCCCCCAAAGTATAAAATAAATTCCTTCGCCAGACAATATAAACACTATTATTAATCATAACTTTTGATGACGGCGAAAAATTAAATAAAAATTGATATATTTTATTCAAAACACAAATTCAGTTCAAAATATACATCTCATTTTGGCATTTTCAAAACACAGTAGGTCCCCTCCGTAGACAATCTAAACTGTGATGGCGTGTCTCCGGACCATCCTTAGGGGTGTGACCCAGACCATCGCCAATTACCCATTGCGCAGTACTAGTGAGATGTTAAACCCAACCAACCAGCCAAAACACAATAGAAAACTATTTAGATTCAAAAGGAATATTTAAGATTTCACAAGAAGCAAACGTTCACAACAAAAACGCTAGTACAGTCGGCTGCAAAATTATTCGAGCACTAGCCAATAATTCCTATATTTAAAAAGTACACTTAAGACTGTTTTGCTAAGTAAATCCTTGTCGAATCATGTTCTTAGACTGATTAAGAACATTACTCGACAAGGATTTATTTAACAAAGCTGTATTAAGTGTACTTTTTTTTGGCAAGGATTATTGCTAGTGCTCGAATAATTTTGCAGCCGACTGTAATTTCATAGAAACATAAATACAGGATTTCAAAGGATGTTCTATGATCTATGTAGATGTTACTACTGGATCAATTGGCTCTATCACACTGATAAAACAATAAAGGAAACTATAAAGATTGATTATTTTATTCCGGATAAGAGATATCGTAGCTATAGGTCTCAAAGCAAATCTTTAAAAAGTAGCAACATTTATTGAATTTTGCACTAACTTCAAAAGTTGTGATTAATAGTGCCTACGTTATCTGGTGAAGGAATTGGTACTTACGTATTAACGCCACCGCAGCTACAGATTAAGTGTCGCCAATCTACACCTAAAATTTTTGCGACAAATCATAAAATAAAACACTTTATTTAAAATCAAAACGCTTTCAAAATTCAAAACACTTTATTTAAAAACAAAGTAGTCAATCGGATTTCGGTGGAAAATGTGCCGATATAGAGTTTAACATAGATTCAAAACTGTCTCTATTTTCTTTCACCTGATGCTGTCGCCATATGAACTCTGATAAATAAGATTCTAAGAGATGACTCGCTGTCCCTCTATGTCTCTTGTGTGCGAACAAGATCGCTCTTTATTGGTGCATTAGCGCAACTTCTGCTGCGGTGGCGTTAATACGTAAGTAACTTCTGCTGCGGTGGCGTTAATACGTAAGTACCTAATTATTATATGTTTTTAAGTTTTCATATTATTTATATATTTAATGCGCGCCTTAGTTTAAAATGGCTGTCGCGGAAGTAAAGTGGGTTTAGCTAAGAATGAGCGATGGTCGCCAAATAGGCGATAAGCGCGCCAAATGTGGAGGTTTTTTCTCGTGAAATCGCACACGAGGAAAACAACACGATGTCCTATAGTCATGATGGTTGAAGTTTGATGGTATAGTTGAAATTTTAAATTGCGCCAAGGTCGTCGCTCATTCTTAACGGCCCTCTTCAATTACCGTCGCCGGCAGCCCAAGCCAATGTTATTCTATGGGAAATTTTCTTTACTTATAACTCATTATCTAATAAATATTTTTAAATTCTGCTTTCACATTCAGAAAATTCACAACTATTAAATTGACGAACTTTTTTAAAAAACTGATTTTTTTAATTTTTAATTTTTTTATTTTGAAGCTGTAAAATATGAATTTTCAAAATGTGAAAATTTTCACTTTGTAGTTTCAAAATAAAATATTAAAAATTTAAAAAAATCCATTTTTAAAAAAGCCCATCAATTTAACAGTTGTGAATTTTCTGAATGTGAAAAAAATAACTTGAAAATATATATTAGTTAATGAATTATAAGTAATGAAAATTTCCCATAGACTAACATTAGCTTGAACTTCCGAAAACGATAACTTGCTCTTAACTAGACTTAGTAAAGTTCTTAGCATATAAGAACCAAGTTAGTTCCGCGTCAAAATTTTAAAAATGAATAAGGGAATTATTATTATAATACTGTTCCTCCATCTATGCATTTTCACTTTAAAATTTGCTAAACTTCGATTATTTGGCTCATTACACTTTGATACAAACGGTAAGTTTCGTTCAAACAGTCGCAAAAAACGTCAGAACAACTTCGATATACACCCACAACGATATTTGGCGATTTTTTGTTGGCGATTATGGCTCCAACAAAAATCATAAGTCTCCAACATCCATAAATCTATAAATCATAAATCATAAATGATAAAATCATAATCAAAATCATAAAGCATAAAATCTAAAATCTAAAATAAACAGCATATAGGCTGCCATATTATATCGCAAACAGTCCAGAACGACATCGTTATCGTTCAAAACGGCGCCAATAAAAAATCGCCAAATATTGTTGTGGGTGTATATCGAAGTTGTACCAAAACATCTTATTCTAAAAGATTAACCCTACTTTTAAATTAAAAACTATGTATGTAACTATTTAATTATATAAATTCGAATTCGTTATAGCTCAATTTTAATTTCATTTATATTACAATTACGGAAAATAACAAACAATAACTAATTAACTTTCTTTTATTGCACATTTTCTATTATTTGACTGATCTGGTACATAGGATTTTGTTCAAAAATTCGTAAATCAAATCAAATGAGTTCTGTCATCTACTGAAAGATTTAAAGAGTTCTCAGAGGAGCCTATTCATCCTCAGTAGGCATTTTGGATCGTCTTCTTCTTCGTCTTCCCGAAGTAGCACGTTTACCGCCCCTTTTGCTAGTGGAACGCCTGCGTCTCCTGCTTCCAGATCGAGAGCGCCTGCGTCTCCTGCTTCCAGATCTAGAGCGCCTGCGTTTCCCACTGCCAGATCGAGAACGCCCTCTTCTTCCCGAACGTCTCCTTGATTTGGATCTACTCCTTGATCTTCTGCGTTTTGCCATTTCATTAACCTTATACTTCGCATTATCTAACTTCAACAAATCACCTTTCTCCACAGCACCTTTTAAATACAGTTTGATACTTGTTGAATCAGGCACATCCCCACTGGGCTGGTACACAGACGTCAAATGTTTCTTAATATCTGCAAAAGACGATCCTTTAGTCTCATCAAGATGACGAATGGCTCTCTTAACAGCGGTTCCAATTTTTGCAGGAGTTTTTGATTTTAGAGACATATTAGTCCGATTAATGATTGTATTATTGAATCAAAATATTACAAAACCGAAAACTTTGAAATATTTTTTAAAAAAACCCTAGCGTTCACAATTTTGAATTAAATTTAAAAAAATTATGAAACAATCGCAATCACCTTCAAAAATGCATAAAATTATAGTTTGTTCTAGAAAATCAAATTTTATTATCTCGTGATTAATCGCATGCGGGAAGAAAAAAAGAAAGAAAGAAATACATGGAGTTAAATCCTCCGTAGATGGCTTCATTCATTTCATTCATGGCCCAAAATCTAAAAATACTAGCGGACTGTTGATCATTCGAAGATTAATAATAAGAACACCGCTAAGATATTTCATTTCGAGCTGGAGGATAAATCAAGCTTAAATAACTGACCAGGCTTTGATCTAATCTGTTGAAAAATTGTACTGGAAACCACTGAGATTTTCCACATGTGAAGAACGGGTAGAAATGCTAGACACCCTCCTCTTATCCACTTAAATGTTAAATTTTGAATGATTTTAATGGTTATATCTTAATTAGGGCTTAAGAGAAGGCATTTTCTCTAAATTTCAAGCTTCTATGGGAAACCACAAAGATCTTCCTCGAGTGAAGTACGGTTAGAAATGCTAGACAGCTCTTTCACGTCCTTAAACGTTCAGTTTCTTTCTTTCTTTTTTTTTTTTTTTTTTTTTTTTTTCAGTACAACAGGACTATTTCTTTCAATCTGCCATTTTGCGTCGCTACCAATTTATAGTGTTCCACTTCGAAAATGCCTGCCAATATCAAATTTTACCAATGAATTTCTTACTCTAGCTTAAAATATTTTGTGAAATTCGTAAAAACTTTTATATATATATATTCTCTCTCTCTCTCTCTCTCTCTCTCTCTCTCTCCCTTCCCATCGGTGTGGATCGTACTCACAACCTTCGAGTTCCTAGTTGTGTACTCTGACCCCAGAGCCAACGGATCTTGGCTGAATATTTCCTGATTATTTAGACTAGTGTTTTCAGATATTAGTTCCCCATCAAACTATAGGTATGGAGAACTTAGGTAATCGTGAAAAATTTCGACCTCGTTTTTTTTTTTACTTTTTTATACGTTTTTAGGTGTGAGGAGTCCGAAAATGACAAAATTTGTATGGTGTCTGTTAGTGCGTCAGTCTGTTAGTGTTGTTATAAAACGCCATTCTACTGAATGGTTTCAAGCGAATCTTCTCGATTCTTTGTAATATAAAGATTGCAGGTTATTTTATTTGATCGAATGTCTTATTTAATAATTTCAAATCATTTTATATTTCAAAGTAATAATCTTCAAACTGATATAATAATATTCTTCTTACCTGTAGAATTCTTCGACGTTAAAAAATGAAGACTAATAACGGACACTTGTTTTTCTAGAAATAATAGCTTCTTCTTTAAGATGATAAAATCTATACAGTTTATTAACTTAAATAGTTACATGATGAAAATAACACTATTTACAAAAGTATTTACATATTCGAAATTTCACGAAAACAATTTTCTATTCGTAATATTTTATTAACTAAGCCACCAGTTTTCTATTTCGTTATGACAATGGTGGTTCCATAAAAATAAATTAGGCCAAAGGTGGCCTGAGAGCATTCTATTTCCTTGTGTTGCTCTCTTCACTAAAGACAAACTAAAACTAACTAATCTATGGGCTACTTTTTCTATTTCTTCAACGGTAGCTCCATGAATAATAAAATCAGGCCAAAAAGGCCCCGAGAGCAAACTACTATTTCATGACATTGCTCTCCATTCTAGAACAGAACTAAAACTAAAAACTAAAAC
Source organism: Salticus scenicus (assembly GCA_963930645.1). NCBI lineage: Eukaryota > Metazoa > Arthropoda > Arachnida > Araneae > Salticidae > Salticus > Salticus scenicus. The sequence goes on along the minus strand of OZ005655.1, from coordinate 125,065,776 downwards.
TAAATTAATCTATGAGCCACCTTTTCTATTTCTTAAACAGTGGCTCCATGATTAATAACATTAGGCCAAAAAGGCCCCGAGAGCAAACTACTATTGCATTACATGTTGCTCTCCATTCTAGAACAGAACTAAAAACTAATACCAAAACTAATGTCCCGCGAGCGAGTAAACAAAAAAATGTTCTTCGAATTTTATCTCAACGGGACCTCTGGCGCCCTCTAGTGAGGCAAAAGTATATCAATACCTAACATCCTCCCACCTTTAATTTTTTAGGTGAGAGATAAAAAATTAAACAGTTAATTAATTAAGAAAATTTAAACTTATAAAACTACATACTAAGAAAAATTAAATCTATAAACTACAAATAGAAAAAATTAAAGTTACAAACTAATGAAAATAAAGAAAAATAAAAATAAAATATTTTAAAGTTCAATGCAATTTTCAAACAATTGTGATTGTCTTTCGAAAAGTTTTTTATAGTTTTTAACCACTTTCAGTTTATTGTCTCTTTTGCTGCTTGTATCACTGGATCCTCAGCATCTGATATCTCTAAGGGATAGAGTTTTTGAAGTGGTCTAATCAATGTCCCAGAATGCATTTTTACTTCCACAACCCTGGCACGGCCATCTCGGCTGGGAAAAATTTTCACTACTCTTCCTATTGGCCAATGTAGTCTTTTCACACTGTTGATTTCTACTAGCACAATGTCGCCTTGTTTAACAGGCTTACATATCTGTCTACTTCGTTGTACCAACTGCGCTAGATACTCTTTTCGAAATCTACTTTATAGTTGCCTTCGAACACTTTGGCAGTGCTTGTATCGTGCTCTCAGTTTTTTAGCATCAATGGCATCCAGATCTGGTACACCAATTTCTTGAATGTCTTGCATAAAACAGGAAGGTGTCAAAGGAATGAACTTGTCTGGTTCTTCTGATAGGTATGTTAAAGGTCGACTGTTCATTATGGCCTCAACTTCGCACAAGATAGTAGAAAGATCTTCAAAATTGAGGGAAGATTTTCCAAGAGTTCTCAGTAGGAGGTTTTTTACACTTCTAATGAGACGCTCCCACCATCCGCCCCACCAAGCAGCGGTTGGGGGGATGAACTTCCATTTTATTGGAGCTATGTCATTCGTCTTTTGAATTTGATTCCAGTCAAGAGATCTAAAGAGATTGTTGGCACCGCGAAAGTTAGTTCCATTGTCACTGTAGATTGTTGAAATTCTTCCTCTTCGGGCAACAAATCTTCTTAGTGCTTGTATGAATTCCTCTGTTGAAAGATTCGTCACTAATTCCAAGTGTATGGCTCGATATACTGCACAGGTAAAAATGACTATCCATACTTTGGATTTATTTTTCAGGTAAAGAGGGCCACATAAGTCGATGCCAACAACTTCAAAAACTTTTGAGTCTCTGACTCTGTCAAAAGGTAAATGGATGGGAGGAGTAACAAATGGTTTGGAAGAAAAAATTTTACACTTTGTGCATTTTATCAATTCACTTCGGATGTTACGCTTTGCAGAAACAATCCAGTAATGTTCACGTAAGATCGAACCAACTGTCTGAAGTCCAGCATGGCAATTCTTCAAGTGGCAGTCTCTAATTAGGCACCTTACAACATGATGTTTTGATGGCAACAATATGGGATACTTGAAAGAAAAAGTGTCTTCTCGATCTAACAACTTTGTTTTGACTCTTAGAATATTGTCTTGATCTTTCATAACAACAAGTCCTTTTATTGTTTCTCGCACATCACCAAAACTTTCTAACTGTATGCGTGACCAGAGAAATTTTCCCGCCTCTTCCTTTTCTTCTGCCGAAAGTTCAGCTGGGAAAATATGATTTCTATTTCTACATTTTGTTGCAAATCTTCTTATCCAACAAATAATATTTACAAGTTTACTAAATTTCGAAGTTCTTTCATAATTCATAAATGGATCTACATTTTGACTCGAAAATAATGACACTGCAGTTTTCTTTCTTTCCGACATAACTAAGACTTCATTAGGGACAATCTTCGGTTGGGGCCAGTTACTTTTTTCATCTGCTAGCCATTTAGGACCCTCCCACCATCCCGATTCCAGAAGGTATTTAGGACTACAACCACGGGAAGGCAGGTCTGCCGGATTTTGACTTCCTGGAACTAAGTACCACTGTTGAGGGTTCGTAAGTTGGCATATTTCTCTGATTCTGTTGCCCACAAAGGTACCCCACTGGTCATTTCTTTTAATCCAGGCCAAAACTGTCGAAGAATCAGTCCAAAAGTAAGTTGGTACTGTAGGGATGTCCAAAGCTTCTATGACATATTTTGATAGTCTGGATCCCAAAACACAGGCAAGCAGCTCAAGACGAGGAATCGTTAGAGCCTTTTTTGGAGCCAACCGTGATTTTGCTCCCAAAAATTGAATTAAAACTCTTTTTTCTTCTTCGCACCGTAGAAAAATTACTGTTGCATAGGCACTTTGACTTGCATCGCAGAAAATATGTAGGGTCCAATCTTCTTTATTTCTATAACCTATTCTTCTCGGGATCTTCAATTCTGTTAGCTGTTTTAATTCGCTGTACCATTTCTGAAAGTCTCTTTGAATTTTCTCTGGAAGCGGAGTGTCCCATGCTGATTTGCTGGACCAAGATTCTTGAATTATTATCTTGGCTGGTAACAATGCTGGAGCTAGAAAACCGATGGGATCGAAAATTCCTTGAGTTATGGATAGAATTTGACGTTTTGATGGATTCACTATTTCTAAGTCAAATTTATTGCAGACCATCAAGCTATCATCTGTTCTGTCCCATTTAATTCCTAAAACTGGAATTGGAGTTGAAAAGTTTTCCTTTTCATTTTCTAAAGACAACTTTTCTATTTCTTTTACAGGACCGATTTGCCACAATCTTAGGTCCATTTTAGCTTCAGCCATGATTTCTGTTGCCTTAGATTTAAATTCTTCCAAATCGGACGTGTTGTTTACAGATGTGACGTTTCTGGTGAGTTGTCTAAGAAACATATCGTGGGCTTGATCTTCTTCTTCTCTTTTGGACAAGATTTGTGCAGGGTCGTTGATTCCTATCGTTTCGAGTCGCCTCAAGTCTGGACCATTCCAATCTTTTATGTACAGATTTGTCATTAATATTGTCATTAATGTACCGCTATTCAAGCAACCCTGAGATGGAAGCCCTGTTTTCCCACAAACTGTCCACCCAAGTTTGGTTTCTATCGCTGTGAGTCCATTTTCTAATTGCTTGACTCGACCCCTTAACAGTTGACCGTAGACGTCACTCCCGATCAGGATTTCTATTTCCGTACTACCAGGGCCGATATCGGACAACCACAGCTTATTTTTCTTGAGCTCTCTGCACAGATTTCCCTTTGGAATTCGAGGAATTTCACCACAAATTTTTTCTTGTTCTAGAAGATCAAGCTCATGTATGGAACTGACCCAATTATTCGATGCACCTACAGTAACTCTAAATATATTATACTGTTTAGCTTCTATCTGTGCACCCCCAAAAACTGTATGGGCAATTACTTCTGTTCCAATGGGTTTGAGCTTAAGCTCTTTGGCAGTTTTCCTCAAGATGTAACTTTTCTGCGAACCACTGTCCATAAGACAACGCACCTTTTTTTGGCCTTTTTCCCCTTTTATATTTATTTCTAACGTCATAAGGGCTATTTCCTGGGAGCATTGTTTGGCGACAGTGTTCTGTATTACTTCGGGAGGTTTGCTTCTACTATTTTCACCCCCTTTCCTTATCTCTGGACAAAATAGTTCTGTGTGTGGTTTCGAACAAACGTGGCACTTAATAAAAACCTTGCACGTTTTTGCCCGGTGTCCAAAACGTAAACATTTCAAACAGCAATTTTTTTCTTTTACTTTATTTTTCTTTTCGTCAAGGGAGAGCGATCTGGCTGTTATGCAGTCTTTACTCTCATGCGTTTTTCCGCAAAATATACAGCTTAATTCTTTTGCAGCGAATAAGCCTGTAGCAGTGGGGACCCTGTTATCTCTCTTGTGGAATTTATTTTTTACATTTTCCCTGGGTGAATTAATTTCAAAACCCGACCTGGCTAATTGTAACCTTTCTTCACCTGCCACTTCCCTTTTCAAAAAATTCAGCAATAGTGACAAGTTCGATTTCTGTGTGGTTTCCTTATCATCTAACTCAGTAGAATCTTCCCTGGCCCCAACATTAAGTCTTTGAAACGTTCTAATAATATCTTCGGGTAAACAGGATTCTATCATTGGGTACAGCCACGCAGAGTTCTGATCAATGTTTACACCCATGCTTTCCAGCGATCTCAAGTGTGCTTCTATCTTGGTCACTAAATTACACAAATTTTTGCCATTTCCCCTAGTCTGTACATTAGCTGTAATTAATTTCAAAAATTCCCGAACATATACTTCGATTAAGATATCTTTATCCCCATAGCGTTCTTCAAAAGCCTTTACTGCCTTTAAATAATTTTCTGATGTTACGGGGTAACTTTCGAGTAATTCTCTGGCTCGAGTTCCTGGTTCTATGCACTGTAAAAGGTACTGAAATTTGTCAGCGTTGTCTAATTCTTCATCCTCATGAATTTTCTTAAATTGGGCCCAAAAGGGCAAATAATTTATTAATTTTGAATCAAATTTCTTGATAGCTAATTTTGGTAATTTATATCGCTTTGTTTTCAAGTTTGTTTCGCTTTCTATTTTATTTTGGCCTGTGCAATTAAAATTTACACTTGAATTCAATTTTTCATTAATTAGTCTTTTAACTGTGATAAATTCATCAGAGTATGCTTCGCTTTCTTCGGCTTCTTTTATAATCAAAGCTTCATCGCATTTACTATCTTCCGACATAATGTCTAATATTTCATTGTCGAGTGTCTTTAATTCTGTTATTAAACCCTCTAATTTATTTAAATTATCTAAAAGTATACCCTTCTCAAGATCTTCTTTATCTAGTTCTGTTTTTAAAATATTTAAAGTTTTAGTAAAGGAAGATCGTAATGGTGTTCTACGTCTTTTTATTTTTTCCATTTCAGATTTTTAAACAAAAACAGAACAGTTTTATGTTAATTAACCAATTACTCGTTATTTATGCCTTATAATTTAAATGTAAAAACTTTCACTTTTCTATTTACCAAGAAGATTTTATTTAAAGAACAACTTGGAAAAAGTTCTAATTTGAGAGCCATTTTCTTTTCGTAAAATGTAAACAAAAGAAAATAACCATTTATTATTTTTTATTTTACTCTTATAGAAATATTTATTTCCAACTGAATAATAATTTTTATTTATTTAATAACTGTAAAAATTTATTGAATTAAACAATCACCAAATGTAATCCAAAAAATAAATTAAAATCGAAGCTTCTATCTTGCACATTCTGTTTTCATTCATAAATTCTAAAATAATACTTTATTTCATAATCATTGCGAAACAAAAAATAAAACAATAAAAATTCACTGCAATCAGATTTTGACATCATCAAATATTTAACCATGAAAAAATGCTTTTTTATTCCTTCTTTCATCAAATGATGCTTCTTTTTCAAGGTCAACTCAATACTCAATTGCTTATTTTTTTTTTTTACTTTTATTTATTTCAATCATAAAAAAACAACTATCTTATTTTGACCTTGATAAATTTACGTTTTAAATGTACAAATAATATATAGCAAATAAAAAATCTTGTTTTATTTCAATCAATCAGACATTTTTAATTTTATTTACTTTCAAAAAAGGAATATTCTATATTCTAAATAATTTCAATCTAGATATCTTTTGAAAAACATTTCATATAATAATAATATAATCTTTAAACCATTTATTGTTTCAAATGAAAATAATTCTTTTCTTTTCAGTTAATATAAACAATATATCCTGTATTTAATATAAACAATACATCCTGATGTGGCGGACGCCATAAAATTATGTTATAAAACGCCATTCTACTGAATGGTTTCAAGCGAATCTTCTCGATTCTTTGTAATATAAAGATTGCAGGTTATTTTATTTGATCGAATGTCTTATTTAATAATTTCAAATCATTTTATATTTCAAAGTAATAATCTTCAAACTGATATAATAATATTCTTCTTACCTGTACCTGTAGAATTCTTCGACGTTAAAAAATGAAGACTAATAACGGACACTTGTTTTTCTAGAAATAATAGCTTCTTCTTTAAGATGATAAAATCTATACAGTTTATTAACTAAAATAGTTACATGATGAAAATAACACTATTTACAAAAGTATTTACATATTCGAAATTTCACGAAAACAATTTTCTATTCGTAATATTTTATTAACTAAGCCACCAGTTTTCTATTTCGTTATGACAATGGTGGTTCCATAAAAATAAATTAGGCCAAAGGTGGCCTGAGAGCATTCTATTTCATTGTGTTGCTCTCTTCACTAAAGACAAACTAAAACTAACTAATCTGTGGGCTACTTTTTCTATTTCTTCAACGGTAGCTCCATGAATAATAAAATCAGGCCAAAAAGGCCCCGAGAGCAAACTACTATTTCATGACATTGCTCTCCATTCTAGAACAGAACTAAAACTAAAAACTAAAACTAAATTAATCTATGAGCCACTTTTTCTATTTCTTAAACAGTGGCTCCATGATTAATAACATTAGGCCAAAAAGGCCCCGAGAGCAAACTACTATTGCATTACATGTTGCTCTCCATTCTAGAACAGAACTAAAAACTAATACCAAAACTAATGTCCCGCGAGCGAGTAAACAAAAAAATGTTCTTCGAATTTTATCTCAACGGGACCTCTGGCGCCCTCTAGTGAGGCAAAAGTATATCAATACCTAACAAGTGTGTTAGTCAGTTAGTGTGTTAGTCTGTTTACACGATATCTCACGAACAAATGATCGCAGAGAGGTCAGATCAGTTTTAAAATATTACTTTCGATACTGGCAAGAACCCTATTCATTTGCAACATTCGAATTTAAAAACTTCGTAAGTTATTAGAAATTTACGATTTTTTTAACATGGGAGAATAGGACAAAAATTCACTTAAACGTGCATTAAATGGAAACTTTTTACTGTAAAAATGTCGGACCAGTTTTAAAATATCAGTTTTGATGCCGGAATGAACACCAGTAACTATAAATATGCTACTTTGAAAATTTCGCAAGTTTTTGGAAATTTACGAATTTCTTAACATGGCAGTATAGGGCAAAATTTCACATAAACGTCAATTTTGCGAGCTATTTTCATCGTAAAGATGTCAGACTACTTTTAAAATATTATTTAAAATACTGGCATGAATATTAATGACTATGAATTTTCCAATATAAAAATTTCGTAAGTTATTGGAAACTTACGAATTTCTTAACATGGCAGAATAGAGCAAAATTTCACATAAACGTCAATCTTGAGGGATATTTTCATCGTAAAGATGTCAAACCACTTTTTAAATATTATTTTGGATACTGGCATGAATATCATAGACTGCGATTTTCCAATTTAAAAAATTATTTGGAATTTACGATTTACTTAACATGTCAGAATAAGGCAAAATTGAGCATAAACTTCCATTTTTAGGATCATTAGACAACTTCATTAGACTACTTCATTAGACAACATTAGACAACTTCAAAATTACATTTATGATATTTGTTTGAACACGACTGAATACAAATATTCTAATAGGAAAATTTCGTAAATTATTCGTAATTTACGATTTTATCAACATAGCGAAATTGTAAATTTTTCATATAAATATGAATTTTGAGGATTATTGCATTGGAAATAGTAGCATGAAAACTAAACAACAGAATTGACCCTGATAAAATAAATTAATAGTTTAGAATAAGATAAATATATCGAAGTTAACGGTGGATAGCCTATTAGGCGGGGATTTCATTCTGTTACTATATCAAGCTTTGGTCAAATTCATTTCTTTTAACATGATTATAATGTGTCTCGCACTAGAAATTTATGAGAACATAAATATGATGGGGAACTGAGCAGAGTCCACCTATGCCAACTAGTTTTTAGACTAAAACTGTGAAAGGATGTAGCGGGATAAGTATATGAAAACTGCACTAGCGTCGAATGAAGAGTTCTTACCTTTTATTTATTGTTCTTTATCTGAAACATCCTCACACATAATTTCAGACTTCTACCCTCAACGATGAGGGAGTAATGGGGATGGCAACCCAAAATGTTAAATCTAATTATTTTTTAAACTACTCAAGATATCTTATCGAGATGGAAACTATTTATAAATGTCTATAAATTACATATTATAAATATTTTTCAGATTTTTGGCTCGATTTTAAATTGTGAAAAACGACAAGTATATGTTGGGGGAACGATTTTTTATACTATCTACCGAAGTCACACCTACCAAAAAAATACAGTTTATATGTTTATTAGTTAGCTATTACATATAAAAATAACAGAAGTGTTAAATCTCGGAAACAATAAAAAAATAATAATCAGTTATATATAATAATACCAATACAATGAGATAATATTTATTTATTTATTTTTTTAAATCTTAAAATTAATAAATAAACTATGCAAGAAAATATAAGAATGATCCATTAACATTCTTTATTAAAACGTAATGGATTAGCAATAAATAAATACACCATGTAATTCTTAACAAGGGACGTACACCCTCCTTTTTTTTCAAAACATTTTTAGTGATGAGTAATTTTCGCAATTTTTGCTACCACTCTTTTTATGTAATAGTTTCTATCCTATTTAATCACGTTATATCTCTATGAAAATATGATAAATATTTCTGTATGAAAATAGTGGTAGCGAAAAAGGCGGGTATTTCCTCTATCTCTGAAAGTGTCTTAAAAAATGTGGCTCTGGAGCACGAGTCATGTTATCAGCAGCAAATATACTCATAGTTGCCAAAATCTTTCCATAGTATTGTTAATACACGCCTTTTTTTCACCAGTTTTTTTATTTATTTTTTTTTATACAATATTTTTTCTCTTATTTCATCGTAATTACATTTGGAGAGAACTGCGGGAATTTAACTAAATGTTAAGTCGTGTGGAAAAAGGGGCGTGTTCTATCAATAATACTGAATATTAATTAGGATGTTGGTATCTATGCTTTTACATGCAGTCACGAGTTGGAGTCGTCATTCATTTCATGTACCCTTCCAGATTTTTATAAATATGTCAAGAAGTTTTTTTTTTAGGAAAGATTTAGAAACGATGTTACGCCAAAAGTGCCAGGTACCATTTAGCAAGAGTAGATATTTTATAAAAATCACACTAAAAAAAATATTATACATGTAGAATAAATTATTTTCTAGAGTTTTATCAAAATATTATTGATTTAAAAGAACGGTAACGCCCATTAATATAAATCATATAAATTAAATAGTACTTTTCATAGCTGCCAACATTTCTAATTTATTTTGTAACACTGTTAGTACGCATTAAAATAGAAACGTTGGCAGGTATACATATATACCAACAGCCTAATTAATATTAGGTAGTATTGTTAATGCCTGCCCTTTTTTCATACGACTTAATTTTTAGAGTAATTCTCTGGAAATGTAATTACGATGACATAAGAGGTAAAATATACTAATAAAAGACTGGCGTGGGAAAAAAAAAAAAGCAGGAGCTAAGAATACTACGGAATAATAATTAAGATGTCGCCAACTATAGGTATATTTGCAACTGATAATATGACTCAATCTCCACGCACCCATTTTTAAGAACACTTAAAAAAATTGCTCTTTAAAAAATCAAAAATATTCTTACTATCCCTAAACTTTCTCCTAGTTGTGTAATGCTGTCCTTAAACTGTCTACTCACTTTTATTATTGTGTTTCCTTTTACCATAAGCTCTAAAATTTCTTTCTTTCTTTCTTTCTTTCTTTTTTTTTTTTTTTTTATCTTCCCCTTTCCTCCCTTCCATTGCAGTGAAGCTGTTTTTCAGGACTCACACTCCGTTAGCTTCCATTTCTAGGTACCGGAGGGTACGTGACTCAGTCACAAGTACCTCCAACCCACATCATCCAAAGATCCAAAAATTAACGAAAACAGCTATAAAAATTTTCCGGTTTGAAGTCTACCTTGAAAAACGGAAGACTTGGCACCTATGAAGTAGTCCTGTCGTACTATATTAAATTCTGTCACAAACAGAATTTCATCCATAGTTTTTTTTTTTTTTTTTATATTAAGTCAGCGTATTTGCCTTGCCTCTCAAAGGGATGTACGAAAGAATCTACTCGTTTCATCTTAATTTTTAGAGGTCATTTTATAAAGATTTTAAGACATATTATCTACCTACCTACCTGTCTATATACATATGTATATATAATTTTATCGAACTATACTTTTAAATTGTTCAGCTGCGTTATATTTTGTTTACTTAGATCCCGCTAGTAATTCTTTCTTACATTCTCTCATCTTTTCCTCTCCCTCGTTGTAAATTTAGACTAAATTTTAACCATTTACATGCTTAAATTCCGACTTTCAGAACATTCAAAACAAGTAAGCGATATTTTGTCTCAGAAAGTAGCTTTTCCTCTTTCCCCTTCCCCTCCATCAAACAAATGCTGTATTCCATTATGCATACGGATGTCTCAAGTAAAATTTCAGGCAGACATGTCTGTTGAGAAAAAAAATATTAAAAATCTCCTTTAAAGGCCTCGCGTTGATTTGGTTAGCATTGTTCGAACTAATGAATAATGAAAGGAACGCTCGTTTTTTTCATCTTATGGAAGAAACCAGAGTATTCTTTTGTTGAAAAACAAGTCTTTATTAACGATATTGTTAATATGTAAGATTGAGAAAATTTCTGTTTTTTTTTTTTTTTTTTTTTTTTTTTTTTTATGAAATAATAAATATCAAAAATGGTCGTTTCAAATAGATATATGAAACTTTTTCATCTCAAGACGACTGAATATTAACGCCTTCGCCATTTTTTTTAACAATAGTCTCTGCACTCTTTAACTACAAAAAATGCTGTAAAAAATGCAACGAAAATTTCTATATAGAAATAGTGGTAGTAGGAAATACGGAACAATTTTAGCCCTGAGACCCTGAGAGATATGAATGCTGTGAATAGATAAAAAATTAAAAACACTGAAACTAAATGACATCGAAATCGGATTCAACTACTTAAGCAACCACTGCAAATCGTTAGTTTCGAAAGTAAGTTTTCAATCGCCGAATTATAAGTCCGTAAAGTAATTCTCATAAAAATTTTCTAAGATACAAAATTTCTTCTTCTTGAAATATTTCACAGTCACGAAATAAATTTTAAGCCTAAAATTTCATAACTTAAAAGTTCTTGAAAATATTTCTAATTCCACTTAAATGAAAAATTTTCTTATCACTTCGGAAATAATTTTATTAGTACCCTCAATAAAGATAACAATAAATCTCAGTCCTCCACCACTGCACCTGCACCGCAACTTCGCTTCTGCCTTTGCCACACTCCACGTGCCGCGGTATCTCCACTATATTGCTCTATATTTATAGTTGTTACCATCGCAGAAAAAAAAAGCTTGAATAACCCGATAATTTTCCAAAATTTATTCATCCACAAAGCAAATTTTGAATAACACAAAACAAGTTCTTTTTTCATCGTAAACACTTTTCGTTGCTGTACGAAATTTTCATACATAAGGGTAAAATAATAATAATAGTAAATTAAATGTGTAAAATTCAGCTACGTCACAAAAATTGATAATACAAATAAATAAATAAATAAATGGACGCGTGTTTATAAAACTTGAATGAAAGGATTAAGATGTCATTTTTACTTTCTTCTATATTCAATGGAAGAAAGTACTGGATTCGTAAAAATTTTCAACTTCCGGTTTTCGACGGATTTACACGTTTTGAGAAGTCCAGAACACGATTTGACCATTTTTAGAAAATATCTCTCTGTCTCTGTGTGTGAAACAAAAATTTTGTGACGACTGCATCTCAGGAACTTCTACAGAGAATTGAATATAAATTGATATGAAGATGCACCTTGACCTAAATTAGTGCCTATCGACTTTTGATGTCAATTGCTTAACATGAGACGCTGCTATACAGCGATTTCCCCAATTTTAAAGAAGGCTATATATCACAGACTGCTGCATAAATTTGCATATAAATTTATATGTGGATGCACCTTGACCTGAATAAGTGCGTATTAGGTTTTGGTATTGATTTCTCAACAGGTGACGCTGTTATACAGCGATTTCTACAGTTTAAGGGAAGGCTATATCTCAGGAACTACTGCACGGAATTATAAATAAATTTATATGTAGATGCTCATAAACATAAATTAGTGCCTGTAAGCTTTTAATGTCAATCTTTCTACAGGTAGCACTGCTATACAGCGATTTCCACAATTTAAGGGAAAGCTATATCTCAGGTTCTATTGTGTATAATCAAACCAATCTTGATAAGTTAGAAGTCCATTATGAGACATTAAGCTAATTCAGTTTTGATGCATATCGACCAATAGGTGGCGGTGCTATACTGCAATACTTTCCGAGAACTGGAAGGTATATAATATCTGAACTTCTGTGGGGTATAAACAGTACGAAACTTGAAATGGAGATAACCATTATGAAAACGCATTTTTAAAGATATTAATTATAGAGAAATTAATTATAGTCTTTCTTTGGATTTAGTGTTAATTTTCTCTAAGATGAAAATCGTTTGCATTCATCATGGTAGATAATTTTTAAAAATAATAGTTTTAATAAATTATTTGTACTGAGTGAATTTGTATAGGAAAATATAGAAGAAAGTTTTGTGGTGGCCACAACATACTATTTAATTTCTTGAAACTGCTTGGACTCTAGAATTAAATATTATGGTCCAAAAAATGGCGTTTGAAATATATATATATCGTGTAAATCAAATTTTGATATTTTGAATTAACAAGGAGATATAAATTTGGAAAAGCAAGTGTAAAAATCGAGCGTTAGGCGAGCGCAGACCAACTAGCTAATGAGTCTTGCTTTTGCCTCCAAGGCAGTAGCACGTGTTTTTTGCACCTGATGAAGGAAGGCTACGTCCTTTCGAAACCGGTTGTGCTGGCTTAAATCTTATGGTGTGTGAAGAAGTCTTATTGTCTATTTAGCTAAGAATAATTCCAATGAATTTCCATAGATTCAATAATGGATCATAACTATTAGTTTTTAATTTTGATCTACTTACATTTTGATTATAGTCATACAAATACTGCCTTGCTATATTGATGATGTAGACAATGCTGTAAATTACAGGGTTGGTAAAAAATGGAATGATATGTGCGATAAGAATTTAATAAGTGAAATGTGTGTTGAATTGCATCATTTTAATCCTTTTGTACAATCATTCAGAACGATATGAAGTCATTTTTATGCGTCTGGTGTTTTAGTATTTTGGGAATAAGCCGATTGGCTGCACCAGGGTACTAGGCTTCAGAGGCAGTGCCATCCGTGGGGATCTTTCTAAAGGGTCCTATCTTGATTTACGCATGTTTCGGAGAAAACCACGCAAAACACCGAACGGCTTGGTCGAAGAGCTGGGATCCAAGCCGGCACCTCACGTCTACCAGCTTCGAGCGCAGAACCACTCGACCGCTGGAAGGTTGTTGTACTCCCGAAAATCAAAGTAAAGAGATGACATAATAGTCCAATTTCGAGCACTGGATGATATTAGCTAAATATATTTTCCATGATAAATACAGTCGATTTTCATCTCAAAGAAGCAAATATAATACTAGATTTTCAAACAGAATAATTTTTATGATCATAGACAATATCTTAGTAAATGCGTTTTTTTTTTTTTTTTTTTTTTTTTTTTTTTGGGGGGGGGTTATAGTAACTTTATTAGTATTGGTGAATTGTTAAAAAAATAAAGTAAAATACCCATGATGGAAATTTACTCCCCCTTCCCCGAGGAAAGAAGCTATGAACCAACTACATATACAAAAAGTTTTTATTACTTGACTATTGTAAATAACTGCTACTTATAAATTTTTTTATTGAATATGTAATCATTCGTTAAAAAAAAAATTCTTATTCTACATATCTATACGGAATTTTATCCTATACTGCCATAATAAAAATTATGAAAAACGGGTTGACAATGCACTTGTCGGGCGATTTTCACCAAAAGTTGATAGGCACTAACTTATATCAAGATATAAGTTAGTGCCTATAGATATATACTTGTAAATTTATATGAAATTCTAAGCTTCATTTCTTGAATTAGAGTTGGTACAAAATGTTTGTCACACACACAGAAAGACAAATAGATATTCTCTTAAGATGATAAATTCGTGTTCTGGAACTCTCAAAACGTGTAAATCCACTGAAAACCGGAAGTCGAAAATTTTCACGAAATCAATACTTTCTTTTATTGAATATCGAATAAAATAATAAATGAAATGAAGAAATTATAAAATAAAATAAATTAATGAACCTTGCTCTATACCAGCATATTACATATATATATATATATTATTATTATTATTATCATTTCATTCTATTTATTTTTGAAAGTTTTTAATATAGTATAAAATGGGCACAAATGACCAAAATAAGATCAGTGGACAAACATTTCATAGTTTTACAAGATAGTTTTTCTTCTTCTTCCTCTTTCTTTTTTTTCCTTTGCAATATATATGTATTAAAAAAAAAAAAAAAAAAAAGACAGAAAAGAAAAGGAAGAAAAAACAAAAAGAAGGAGAGAGAGGGGGGGGTCACCCTTTTATCACTTCCCCTTGCCGCAGATGAGAATTGCTCCAATTTTATATATTTTAATATCTGAGAATAGCTGTACGCAAAATTTAGTTTTAATGGAAGTTAATTAAATACATCATGCAGATTACTGGTTTTTAGAGTTCTTTGTGGGTCTTTTAACCTTATAATCATCTTTCGAGTACTGGTGTTTTAAACACGTAGAATTACACAAAATTCTCGAGTCTTATTGTGTAAAGATTTTACTTATCAAAAGGGCCTTTTGCGTTGACTTTTTTTTTACTATTATGTAAAGCTATGGAAGTGTGAAGCTTTTAAATTTCAATGTCCATTTTTTGCTACATTTCCCACCCACTTAAAAAAGAAACAAAAACGAGGGGTTTGTCGCGACGCTGCCCTAGGGACATATCCCAGGTAGAATAAAGCGAGAGTACACTACTACCTGTGGCTTCCGGTTTTCTCACAGACCTGGCAGCGGAAGTGTGCCTTCCGGCTGCCAAAAGAAGGATTTAATTACACCACTCACACACAATACGTACTGACTGACATGCACAGATTGCAATTCTGTCACTGGTCGCATTTTTTTTTTTTTTTTTTCCTTCTTGGCAGTTCTGGTTTTAGAATAAAGTGCAGGGGAAAACACACGTCTATAGATGTCTCGGATTAAATTAACAAGCCCATATTCCCTATAGAAAAAACTAAAGGCGAAATTTCATTATTTTTTTATTGCTAATTATTCACAATAGGAGGAGGGGGGGGGGGGACCTTGAACTGCAGTCACTTCATACGTGAGTTTTATGAAATTAATCTACTAATATAGATATTTTTTCCACCGTACTTTGAATTAAATTTATAAATCATATAATTTGGCAAAAGTTTTAAAAAATATTTTTTTTTCATTATTATGTATATATATATATATATATATATATATAATGAAATTTAAATATAGGAGCGTGTAAAACTTGAATTATTAAATAAATAGAACTAGAACAAAGTTTTTATAAACCAATGCGCAAATGCAGCAAAAGGAAATATAAAACTATAATAAATAAGCAAAATAATCAAAGTCAGAGGAAAATTTAATCCCAATACACATGAGGGCCTTCATCAGGGGAGCTCCCCCATGTAGGGAAAGGAATATGAGAAGTTTCTGACGATACGCTGGTAATTTAACCAAAAACACGTTTCTAGACCCCAACTTCTCACAGATGGAAGCAAGACCATACTGCAAACGAATTTTAATTAATACAAAGCATAAAAAGCAATTAAATTCAGAAATCAAGCACAAAATATAATACTTCAATATAAAATACTTCAATATAAAATACAAGAATATATAAATACATACATGGACAAACTTGAATAGTCAGAATATCGAAAATTGAAAACCACCCCCACCCCATTATAAACACAGAACCCGTTTCAGCTAGTAGGGCCACTTACCAGCACTTAAATGCCGCCCAAAATGGAACAACAAGCCTTAAGTGGGATTGTCATCAAGAATACTGAAATGCTTATTGATTAAAATAACAGGATAGCGGTTAACAGTTAGTATGTTTTTGAGATTTTTCATAGCCAGATTCAGGTCTAAATTGTTATTGCAAATCATTTTAATTCTATTTATTGAAATTTTTATTTTTTTCCGACTGAGTGAAAATAATGCCTGGACCGGGACTCGAACCCCGGATCTTTGACTTACAAGGTCAAGGCTCTACCAATTGAGCTATCCAGGCCGACATCCCGGTCAGCATTACTCACTCAGACAACTGTTCACTCAGGTTGTCTGAGTGAGTAATGCTGACCGGGATGTCGGCCTGGATAGCTCAATTGGTAGAGCCTTGACCTTGTAAGTCAAAGATCCGAGGTTCGAGTCCCGGTCCAGGCATTTTCACTCAGTCGAAAAAAAATAAAAATTTCAATAAATATGATTTTCTTCCACAGTTGATTGTGTGGTTTTATTAAAAATTGCATTTTAATTCTGTTTATTTGGGTGAACATAATATTTTTTAAAACTTTATGACTAATAC
This sequence comes from Salticus scenicus, assembly GCA_963930645.1. Classification (NCBI taxonomy): domain Eukaryota; kingdom Metazoa; phylum Arthropoda; class Arachnida; order Araneae; family Salticidae; genus Salticus; species Salticus scenicus. The sequence goes on along the minus strand of OZ005655.1, from coordinate 125,049,065 downwards.
AGGAGAACCAATTTGTCAAATTACAGACTTTAAAGTTAAAATCTTGCCTTTTATCATAAATACCAATAAATCAGTTATTATCTATTTTTTTTTATTTTTAAATCCAGAAAAAAAGTTTGGTCTTCAGAGTCAGTACGTTTAAGACAAGATCGAAAGTACTTTTGATAAAAAAAACTCAATATTAATAGAAACAGTTTTAATTTTCCATACCTATTTATTAATGTTAAATTTCACAAAAATCCCATCAAATTTCGTTACGTTACATGTAGTAATTTTGCTTATAATTACAAGGCCGGTAAAAAACTTTTTTATTTACTCAATAATATCTTAAACGCTTTAGAGACAGACGATAATTGCAGTATCATTAAAAATAATTACCCAATTTAAAAATATTTTAAAGAAAATTCAGAAAATATTTTTACAATTAATACTCATGATTTTGAAAACCTTTTTGGTAGTATCCCACATCACTTGGTTCTAGAAATTAAAAAAAAAAATTACGAAGAATTTTATCATGTAATAGACTGCGAAAAAGTTTACTAGATTAACCTTATTAAATTTTGCATCTTCGAAAATGTTTTGTTTAACGGTGTAATTATTTTTTACAAATTCTCGGTATCCTCATGGGAACAAGTTACTCAAGTGCCTTCGCCAACATTTTTTTTGTTTATGTTTGAACGAAAATTCAAAGATATTAAGTTTTATAGGCATATTGATGACGTAATTGCAATAAACTGTGTAGATTTTGCCAAATATGCAGCTGAAATCTATCCCTCCGATCTCCGATCTTGTCTTAAACCGTACTGACTCTGAAGACCAAACTTCTTTTCTGGATTTAAAAATTTAAAAAATAGATAATAACAGGTTTAATGGGATTTATGATAAAAGGCAAGATTTTAACTTTAAAGTTTGTAATTTAACAAATTGATTCTCCTGTATTAGTCATAAAGTTTTTTAAAATATTATGTTTACCCAAATAAACAGAATTAAAATGATTTGCAATAACAATTTAGACCTGAATCTGGCTATGAAAAATCTCAAAAGCATAATAACTGTTAACCGCTATCCTGTTATTTTAATCAGTAAACATTTCAGTATTCTTGATGACAATCCCACTTAAGGTTTATTGTTCCATTTTGGGAGACATTTAAGTGCTGGTAAGTGGCCCTACTAGCTGAAACGGGTTCTGTGTTTATAATTGGGGGGGGGGGGCAATTTTCCATATTCTGACTATTCAAGTTTGTCCATGTATGTGTTTATATATTCTTGTATTTTATATTGATGTATTATATTGATGTATATATTTTGTGCTTGATTTCTGAATTTAATTGCTTTTTATGCTTTGTATTAATTAAAATTCGTTTGCTGTATGGGCTTGCTTCCATCTGTGAGAAATTGGGGGCTAGAAACGTGGTTTTTTTTTTTTTTTTTTTTTTTTTTTTTTAAATTATCAGCGTTTCGTCAGAAACTTCTCATATTCCTTTCCCTACATGGGGGAGCTTCCCTGATGAAGGCCCTCATGTGTTTTGGGATTAAATTTTCCTCTGGCTTTGATTATTTTGCTTATATATATATATATATATAATAACATGTTTATTGTGACATTATTATATAGAAATAAGGACCAATGCATAACTATAAATTATATGTTAAATCTTCATAAGGATAGAAAAACAATTATGTTTTCCTCGCATGCAGTTGCATTTGTATATATATATATATATATATATATATATATATATATATATATGTCCTAATGCTTATAAATCACAAATAAAAAACTCTTCTAATTTGGTAATTTTCTGCAAGGCTTTTAATGTTTAAAAGCCTTGCAGTTGCCTTATAATTTATTCTTTGAAATATATTAAGTGTCACTTGGAATATATTGATCAAACTAATAACCCTTTACATTTAAGACTTAATGATCATAGGTCTAAAATTAAATGTCAACATTCTAATTCTAACTTGTTACATAATGTAGAATATTCAAACTTTAAATTACATGATTTTCAGAATGTAACTGTTAAAATTGTATAAATAATCACATATGTGAATCTTCGATTACTTATGCAATCTACATTTATCTCTTATTTCAATACCACTGACCCATATGGTCTCAACCATAACAGGTTTACCAGAAGTCTAATTTGGTCCATTCTCACTTAACAAAGTTTTATAATTATAAAAATATTTATTCTTGCTTAAATATTATGGAATTTCAAAAAACTTATAGAAATATACGTGGTCTTAGGAAAAACAAACTTAAAACTATAGACTGTGACATGATTAAAAATTCAATTGATCAACTTGCTGTTTCTTACAATCTAAATTATAAATGGTTAGAAATTAGGAAATTTATCTTTAAAATTAAAAAAACAATTAATTAATGTTTACTTTAAAATTTTTCAGAAATACAATTATTCTCAACAATTTTCTGACACATTTTTTTTTTTTTTAGATTTTGCATTATCGTGCTTCTTTATTAAATATAAAAATTTCCACTAAGCCTTCTATTATATCTCACAATTGTCAATTAATAATCAATTTTCTGTTTTTAATCATGTCAATTTACAGTCTATTATTAACAATGAATCTAATGTCTTCCCAATTAAATGTGTAACTATTTACAAATCTTTTAAATATCCTCTGACATTAGGTTGACGTATCTTTAATTATAATAATTTTTCTTTAAATACGCCTTCTTCCAATATAGTTTGTTACTGTAATGATCCTGATTAGAAAAAATATGTTGACACTACATATGGACATATAATTACTGGTGATCTTAGTATAGTTAATGATCTTTATATATAGAAACTTATGAATTATGGTTAGACTTTCTACAAAAAGTAACATAAAAGAAATTTTAAGTCAGTTTTCTCTAGATTTAGATTTATTTATTTATAAAATTGCAATTGATTATAACAAACCTTTAGAATATTTCAATGTTTGGAAAATTAATGCTTTAAAAATTCTAAAAAATCAGCTTCTTCTTCAATCTAGTTTTATTAAAAATGAAAAATATAAAACTTTAAATAAATCTATCAGTCTTTTACAAAATAAATTTACTATTACTTATGTAGATAAATCACCTAATAATTATGCCATTATTTGTAAAGAATTATATAAACAGACTACTGTATTTTAAATAGCAATATTTTTAAGCAAACCACCTTAACAACTGATATAATAATTTAAAAAAAAAAAAAATAAGCTTTCATAAATTATTAAGACTCAAATGTAAAAATTTCAACTATCCATATATAGTTATTATTCTTAAATTTCATAAAACTCCAGTAAAATTTCTCACTGCAACTGTTGGTTGTAATGCATATAATGATGTTGCTTGTAATCTTCTTTTAAAAATTTTAAAAGAAATTTATAGCGTAACTTTAAACTATGACAATAAGCATTGTGTTAAGAATAGTTTTCAACTTCTACATAGAATTAAAAATTTCAAAACTATTACAAATATCTGTACGTTTGGTTTTAATGATTTATTTAACTATATAGACATTCACGATTTAGATAACATTATGTTAATTCTTTTTAATGAACATAAACATAGTATTAAAGAAAAAATATCGTTTTATTACTTTAAAACTTTACTAAATTTCATAATACATAATAATTTATTCTACAGAGTCACACTATATACCAAAGTATTAAAGGTATTCCACAAGGTGGTTCTGCTAGTAGTTTATTATCTGATTTATATCTTTATTATTATGAAAGAAATTTCTCTTTATGTAATTACTTAATTTTCTACAGATATATTGATATCATCGTTTTTTACTTTTAATGATAGCAATACTAACACCTTCATAGATAATTATCCTCAAAGACTTTCATTAACTAAAAATGAAATGAAAAATAAAGAAATAAACTTTCTAGATTTAAAAATATATAATGACAATGGAAATTTAGATTTTGATATTTTTGATAAGAGAAAACAATTTTCTTTTAAAGTTAATTTCTTTACTCATTACAGGTCACGTTTACATAAAACTATTTATAAAACTATTTTAATTAATTTCCTCTACAGAATAAAACATCTATGTTCTGATAAATGTAAAAGTAAAAACGTTAACTCTATCTATTTTCAGGATAGACTTTATGGTTATCCTAAATTTCTAGTAAATTCAATTATTAAATCTTATTTCTAATTTACTCTATCCTCGTATATGGCGTTTGCATTTTTTTAAAAAAGTGCACTTTTGTGTATTTTAACCAAAAAAATTACAAAAAAAAATAAAAGACAATAAAAAAGGCGGAGGTTGGGTGGGTAGATGCTCGATTACGGAGGATGGATGGTGTTGTTTGGCTGGATGACTGGGTGGGATTGGGAAATTATATATATATATATATATATATATATATATATATATATATTAAAGTCATTACTTTATTTCACTCTAACAGATGGCGCTCATTCCTCTATAACTTGTTTTTTTGAATCCATGAAACACTTCAATTTCTACATGATACTTACGAATTACGAATTTACGTAACTCATATTAATCTCTGTAATAAATTAAAAATTAATTAAATTAATTAATTTTAAATTTTAACTTTAAGGTTTATTTGTTAAAAATTAGAAGAAACTAATTAAACTAAAATTTAAACTAAAATTTATTTTTACTTAATCGTTCGGTAGATGAATTCGTTTCCCTTATTAACTGCGAATTTAACTGTTTTCGGCCTCATGGCTGTTGTGGACTGTTTTACATTTTTCGGTGTGCTTTTCAAAAGTGAAGAAAGTTAAAACTTAGTTTTATTAAATTTTCTTAGGGTTAATTTATTATGAAAAAATTGGTGTTTGAAGTTTAATATGGTTATTTCTGTCATTTTTTTTTTTTTTTTTTTTTTTTCCATTTCATAAATTTATTATGAAAAAATTGATGTTTGAAGTTTAATATGTTTATTTCTTTCTTGGTTTTTTCCACTTCATAAGTTTATTTCTCTCTTGGTTTTTTCCACATATTATTTGAAATTATTTTCAACTCTTTTAGGTGACCTCGGGTATTGCATACTGTAAATTTTTAGCACTTTGCATACAGCATGACAGAAAGATCACCTAATTTGCATACAAAATTCATTCAATGCCCTTGAAAAAGTAATGCATTAGTATGTTACAATTTCAAGTTGCTTATTTCTTTCTTTTCGTCAACGTTATTCACTTTTTATAGTTCTTCATGTCATACTTGGTTTCATATCATGCAATGTTTGGAAAGGTTTTCAATATATATATATATATATATATATATATATATATATATATATATATATATATATACAGGGTGGCTATTAAGTATCTGGAAAAAGTATTTGATAATAAACAATAAGTGAAATGACAAACAAATTTAAAGCTTCTATTTTTGCAGCAAGCAATCTCTAATAATTATTTTTTACTATGAGTTTTCGAACTGACGGTCATCGACTTCGATGCAAGCTGCAATCTTTTTCGGAAGTGAGGTGACGGTGCGGCGTAAGTAGTTTGGATCAAATCATCCTATATTTTGCTCAGGGCTTTTTTGAGTCTATTAAATGTATGATTTTCTGTGTTTGCAATTGTTTTTCTAAGAACCCACGCACTGAAAAATCCATTGGATACAAATCAGAGCTGTTAAAAGAACACAGATTATTGGTCAGATACCTTTTCACTTTCGTATCGATTAAAGCAAACGTTGATTTGACTCCATGGGCCAGAGCACAAGCTTGGTGAAAGATCTTAGCTAAGTGCTAAGTGCTTCCATGGAAGTACAACTTTGTCTAAAACTTCTTTTTGATAAACTTTTCCATTATTTTTTACGTTTTCTTCGGGAAAAAAAAACCAGTTCAGTCTTCCCATTGTTGCTAATCTCAGCCCAAACCATCAAGCATTTTAGAAACAAAGACCTTGTTGTATCTTTTCATTTTCTGGTGTTCTTGAGAGCTAGCTTCAAAAGTTTGGGATGATTCTGAGAGTTTTTAGCGACTTGAACAGTAAAAACTTTCATATCGGACCACAAAATATCTTAGATGCGCCGCACTTTGAAAAAAATCACAAAACTTTTTCATTTATCTCATAGATTTTGCTTTCCCTGATCGCTCAAAAACTGCCCGTTGAGTAAATGCGAATTATTTTAATAAATAATATTTAAAGGTAAAAGCATTACATCAACAAAAAAGTGATTGTAATGAAGTAGGTAGTCCATAAAAGCTCCTCATTTTTTTTTACGGATACTTAATAGCCACCCTGTATATAAAATATTACAGAAAAATCATTACTTAGGTTGTTTGCTTAAATAAATAATTTAAATAACAATAGTAATAATAAATAATTTTTTCAGCCCTATTATTTTCAAATAGTTTTTAAAAAATTGGAGGGGGGGGGGGTGTCATGAAATATGTTTAACAGTACACAAAGTTCATTTTATTCAATTTGTGGATAAATTGTCATTACCAGAAATGAATCAAAAAGCTTTAAAACTATGCATATCTGATAAATTATTAAATACTTTTCCATATTACGGGATATATTTGTGGCTTTAACTCGTGGGAAATGAAAAATAATAACTTAATTTGACTGTGCATCAGGCAAATTCAATTGTGAAATAAATAAATAAATAAGCACTTTCTCATATTACAGGAAATACTTACAGTGGAAGTGAGAGTCAGTAAGACAAAAATTAAGTAAATGTTATTTAAAAAACAGGAAAGTAAAATCATGCGTCATTCATAAGTTATGAAACACTTTCACATAATACGGGAGATAGCTACAGAAGAAGAAGAAGAAGAAGTGATAATGAATCCGAGAGTAAATAAATGTTTTTTGACAAAAAAAAAAAAAAAAAAAAAAAGTAAATTAAAAAGTTACTGGTAAAATATGATACATTTTGACATGTTATGGAATATAACTACAGTAAAAAGGAGAGTGAATCTGAAAATGATCCACTGAATAATAATTTTTAAGAAATGTAAAATAAATGCAATAATATAAAAAGAAATTAAAATAATGCACTCAATGTTTACAAATTAACAATTACATTTGTTTGTTTTTTTTGTTTTTTTGTTTTTTTTTTGTTTTTTTTTGTTTTTTTTTCCAAAAAGTTTCTTATGGGAAAAAAAAAAAAAAAAAAAAAAAAAACTTGAATACAGGAAGAAAAATTCGATTTTAATTTAACATTTGGAGGCATGTGTACCTTCAACTATCTGTAATGGCAACCTTTCTCATTTAGTTTTCTTTACTAAAATTGTTTAAATTTTTCATTTCTTCCAATGCTTACTTAAAAAAAAAAAAAAAAAAAAAAAAAAAGACGAAGAAGCCGTTTAAAATTATTATTTGTGTTAAAGTTATATAAAATTCGATTAATAATTTGATAACGAGTCTGCCATCCAAATTTTATATTTATATGTTCATTTGTTTCAAAATTAAGCGCAAAAGAAGAAAACGAGAAAACAGGTTGTACCTTGTGGAAGCTCAGTGTATATATATTCTTTCATTAATAAATGCTTATCAAAATTAGTTTCATAATTTAATTCATTTAGTTTTATCAGTTTTATCCCACATTCTCATGTTTTTTGAAATAAAAAAGTTTTGCGATTATGTACCTACTCTAAAATGTTACTCTTGTAATCGTTTGATAAACGCAGATTTGCCTTATTTATTGACTGCTATTCAAACATCCAATCACGTAACGTTGATTTCCTGTCTTTAAGCACAATTCACCTATCGGCGACAGTTTTAGTGAATCTATTCCTAACTTTGGAAATGACCCGCATTTATCAATTTGAGCACGAAACCGAAAACACGCAAACCGTTAATGATGACCTTGTCATACGTAGGTGTTAACCGAACAGAAGGATTGATAGAAAGGGGAAATGAACAATAAGTTAATAGAAATGAAATTTTGTAAAAGAATTTACTCACTTCCTTTCATTGAGGCACTCTCACGACAGCCAAAAATAAACACGGATATTAACAGAATAAATTTCCCTAAATTATCAATCGTGATTAAATAAAAACTATTTTTTTCAACTGTTAAAGATAGAAATATCACAAACACACGACTGATTACATAAATACACACAAATTAAATAAATAAGTAAATAATATAAGTAAATGTAGAAGGAATATGTTTCTGTCAATTTTTATTTTCGAACCAAATTAACCCATTTGCATCACACGGAAAAATGGAAAATTTGTTCTTATCACCAAAAATCTTTTTGATTGTATTTAAATGAAAATGTTTCCAAATATGAAAGATAAAAACAATTTTGCATAAATAAAGAATTTTAAAGGATTTTTATTTCATTATAGATTAATAATAATATAAAAAAATTCTAATATGTTTCTAATTATTTTGCACAATATGATAAGACTTAAAATGTTCAATGTATAATGCCACATGGCAATTATCATATTGATAAAGTGTATCTTTTCTTTCTATTTTTTTTTTCTAATGAACAAACTACACAACGTTTGGTCGTTTGCGAGCTGTCTTCGATAAAGTTGTTTCGATAAGGGTTGGAAAATGTTGACCCCCTTTCGTGGTCGTGAATACTGCTTTGAATCTTTTCTTGATCATGTCCATTATTGGTCTAATTTTACGTAAGGGATCATCACGCTGCAAACGTTCATTATTAGCAAAGTGCAATTTTCTTGAAATTGCCATGAACCTATTTCGGGACATCAGTGTTTTGAAGTACGGCGTTTCAATGCTCTTGTCCGTACTCCAATAACTTTGCAGTATAGGTTTTTGCACCATAGATATCAATATAATGAGTGCAAAATAAACTTGCAGTTCCTCCACAGAAACTTCTTTGAAACTTGGATCCTTTTTCACCAAATCGATCAGTTTCAGTTACAATATGTTCAAGAATTTCTTTTCTCAAAAACAGTTCGTAAACGTTCTCTCTAGTAAAATTTGTTATGGTTTTATTTACACCACCAACAGATATAAATTTATGCACTTTAGGTTTTTCATTCTTTTCGTCCCATTCAAAACCATTCGCACTTTGATCACTATCACTACCATCAAAAGAAACCGCAGTAAAACGTTTGTATTTTGTAGGTCTAATTACCTTTTCACTGCTGTCGGAAACACAATCGTTCATTTTTTCCACTTTTTCGTATTATTTTACCATGAAACTACTTCCGATCACCACTTTTCATTGACTGCGAGTCCAATATGCATGGGTATAATATGCACTTTGGTGATAAGAGCCTAGGTGAAATGCACGCACATATGCGCTCTGGTGATAATTGCCAGGCAAAATGCGCACATATATGCGCTTATGATGTAAATGGGTTAATACAAATTAATAAATACATTTTAATTTTTATTTTAAAAGATAAATTTTCGGTAAAAAAAACTGATGCAATGAATTCGGAGATGTTATTTCAATTTTTCCAGTAAGCAGTTTCTTTATATCTATAATTTATTTATTTGTATCTTTTTTCCAAAATATTCGGAAATGATTGAAATGAAATTGTGCATTCATTTTATAGGAATACTTATCACAGTAAACTCAACTTTGGAAAGATACGCCTGAAACACAAGCTCCTATTCGTAAGAAGAAAAATTTCTCATTTACTACTTTAATTGAAAAAAAATATAAAATAAAAGTAATAATAATAGTAATAAAACTACTGAGGAAAATATCTTATTTTTTAAAGTTAGTTGACTTACTTGTCTAAATTAGTAAACTATTTGAGATAAAACTAATATTTACAAGTGGTAAGAAGGAAAGAAACGGTAATTTATAAAAATATATGCTTATAATTTTACACTTTTTAAAAATGTAAAATGCATTTTGCTGAAAAATGATGGGTTTACTTTCAGTATCATTCAAATAGATGCTAAATTCATATTAAATTAAGCAATTAGAGAGAAATTGTTTTTTACTTTCTTCTGTATGTATATAAGAAGGAAGTATTGGATTTGTGAAAATTTTCGAACTCCAATTTTTGACGAATTTGCACTTTTTGAGATGTCCTTAACACGATTTGACTGTTTTTAGAAAACGTCTGTGTGTCTGTGAATCAGTGTGTGTGCATCACAAATTTTGTAGAAACTGTATCTTACGAAATAGTCAACGAAAATTAACCAAACTTGGTAGTTATAGCTGGATCCTGACCTAAACTAGTGCTGATTGCATTTGGGGATCAATCGCTTAATATGTGGCGCTGTTATTCCATTTTTCCTAGAAATCCTGAAGGATTTCTAATTTTTCCTAAATTTTTAACATAGCAGTATAAGACAAAACTTCGCATAAATGTACATAATGAGAGTTTTTTTTTTTTTTTTTTTTTTAAACGCATGATTGTAAATTTAATCTGAATTATTTATATTAGTAGTAGTGAGTTAAGAAAAAAGTATGTGCATGTAAGAGCATCGCTCACCCTCCCTGGGGGATGGGGGGATAGAAGTACACCTGAGAGGTGTAAATTTTCAATATGTATATCTTTCGAATGAACTCGTCAATACCTTAAAAACGAATTGTTGAAACACAGATATGTGACAATTTCAGACAAAGTTATCGATTTTTTTTTTTCCTTCAGAAAAACAAAATCAGATTTCTTCTGATGTTGGTATAAAATTGACTTTCTTTCGGCATTTAGTGTTACAGTTGTCGGAGATAAAAATCGTCTGCATTCATCATTGAAAATAATTTTAATAAATAATAACTTAATAAATAATTTCTATTGCGTGAATTTGTATAAGATTATAAAGAAGAAAGTCTTGTGGTGGATACCTCATACTAGTTTAGTAAAGCCAAGGTGCTTAAAGGGCGTGTCCTTTTTACTTTTGAATCTTATAGCTATTTGTATTGTATAGTATTGTTTGTTTTGTAGTTCATTTGTTTTGTAGTGCATTTGTTTTGTATTGTATAGCATTGGTTCATTCTAAGTTTGATGATACATAAAAGTCGGAGTTCCCATAAAAACGTTTTGACGTGTAGTGACTTCACTCAAGAATGAGAATTTTCTCTGAAAAAAAAATTTTTTTAAATCCCTGATATACAATTTTTAAATTATTGTCTTATTAATTTTTACATAGTTCCTGCGATCATTTCTCAAAATTTTATTTAAGAAGAAGAAGAAACTTCATCAGGAAATTCTTTCTGTCTGTTTCGCGATACGGATCATGGAATTAATTTGCTTAACATGAAACTTGGACAGAAAAGTTATCTGATATTAGAAGAATATTGAATAAAATGCAATGAAACAACGAGTAAAAATATTCTTGAACTGAAGCTATAACAAGATTTTAAAAATCGCAAATTAAATTTGCTTGTTTGAGGAAATGGGAATTTTGAACAATCCCAGGGAATTTTCTGTAAACTTAATGTTGTTTGAGCTTTGAATTTTGGAATATCTACACTATATTACTGCTGCTTCGCCCCCCCCCCCCCAACCCCACCTTGTTAATTTATTCTAAAAAATAAGTTTGTACTATTCATCTGAAAAATTCATTGAAATATGAGCTATTTATTGATATTGTCACCATTTAAAAACACTATTTCATAAAAAGTTTCTTTAAACTAAATTTTCAAACAATCTTTTAATTATGAAAGTATCAGAAGTTTCTTATCTAAAATTTCCTTTTTATTTTTTACAGAATATCAAAAGAGTAAACATTTTTATTTAAAAAATTTTCAATAGTCTTTTTAGGAATTTATTAACTAATATTTTAAAACAATATATTTAAAAAATGTGTGTGGGAGTTATGTTTAAATTTACATTAGCTTTTGTACTTAAAGAAAAATTAATAAAACTATGTTATTCTTTGAGTTATTTTTAAACCACCAACATTTCTTTTTACTTTCTCGTACCCATAAGGTAGAGAAAGTATTGTTTTTGGGTGAAATTTTCAAAATTGAATTTTTGTTATATTTACACGTTTTGAGATCCCCTGAATCCAAAAATCATGTTTTTAGCGGTTGGTCTGTGTGTGTGTCTGTCTGTCTGTCTGTCATCAGCATATCTCAAAAACAAATAATAGCAGAAAGTCCAAACTTGGTATTCAAAATGTGTATTATATAGGGATGCTACACTAAACTTTTTGTTGATCTCAAACAAATGGTTCTTGTACAGGGGCACCCAAGAGAATTCAAATACATTACGTCTATGGGGGAAATTGCATGTAAGTAGAGTTTAGCATCTATAGACTGCACTAAACCAAATGAAACGAATACATACTTTTTATATGCGTAAAAAACATGTTTCTTGTAGAATTTGGTATGTAAATCATTCACTGTTCGTTTTCAGGGCTACACAAAGAACTAGATTATAGTGCGACAATATTTGAAAATTAATGGAAGTGTACTTCAGATTGTGCCGTGTGTTATTAATGTAGGATTATATTTATGTGCACCATGTGGTGTGTTACATAACTTTCAGAAGATATACAGGACTGCCAATATTTAAGCCATAACATTTTTTTAATATTAATGAAAGTGCTTAACTATAATATTTTACCATGTCCAGGAAAGCTGCTCAGAAATTGAAATTAATTCCTCATGGTAAATAATGTACTTTTTTAAGCTAAATATTTATCACTTGGTCTTTTTGTATATTTACACGTTTTGAGTAATCCCGAATACCGAAGTAAAGTTTTCAACGCTCGATCTTTGTCTGTGTCTGTTAGAGTAAATTAAAAACAAATAATTTCAGGTGATCCAAATGTTGTATTGTGAAGTCAATACGTTTGTTACTAGAAAAGTTTGATCAAGACTGATGAGTTTCAAGGAATATTACGTATGAATGTTCTCTGAATAATTTTAAATGAACTTTTTCATTTTATATAAATATGAATACAGTAATGAAACGGGGGGTTGAGGGGGGCGGTAGACCTCCTCACATAGCTAAATAAAGCTGTTTGTCAAATAAAGCTGACATTTGTAAAGTGACACAATAAAGCACACATTTTTCAAATAAAGCTGTTCCGAAGCCTAATTTGAATTGTTTTAACATAGGTTTACATAATAGTACTCGTTATCTTATCCCTTAATCTCCAAACTTTATTTATAATATTAAATTTCAGGGTAAGAGAAAGTCGTGTGAGTGACACACCAGATTATTTTCTTTAACATGCCATCATTTTTCACAGTATTTCCATAGTACAACTAATTCATTCGAAATTACTAAAAATTGATGCTTAGAGTTAGATTCTTTTTAACATTCTTCAACCCTGTTGAAAAGTATTAATGACTTCGCTTTCTCCGGCAGCCTGTGCGCTCTCCAACTCTCGTAAACATTCATGGAATTTCTTAAAGCTGATATATGTTATTCAAGTTCACTATTGAAAATGAACTGAAAATCTCTACTGGTTTGTATACAGGGATCCCCGAAAGTATTCCATATCATTGTGTTCTATGAAAGGTATTTCTATAAACCATATTTTAATACCGTTACTTTACACACATCTTAAGGAAACTGAAATATGTTATTAAACTGGACTATTGTATATTTCCCATTTAAAATGGAATAAATACATTTTACAATGTATTTACAATTTTTATTCGGGTTTCCCCCTAGTTTGTATACAGGGACACCCGAAAGTATTCCAAAGCATTGCGTTCTATGAAAGGTATTTCTATAAATAAAATTTTAATAACTTTTCATTGCATAAACCTTAATGAAATTGAAATAAGTTATTCATATACACAAAATAATGTATTCTATAGAATATAGTATGATTAACATTAAGATTTACAGGGCCACACGAAAATATTCAGTTACATTAAGGTTTATTATTGGAAATTTGCTGGAATTGCATTTTCGTTACCATTAAGCGTTTTTAAAACTTTCTAGCAACTTTTAAGAGAGTATGTGATTTCAATTTGTGCATCTGTCTGTCCGACTGTCTATATTTCTACATGTCCGTCTGCCCACCCCCAGCGTCCGTAAATATTTTCAGAAATTTTAAAAAATGATATACGTTATTCAAGTTCACTATGGAATGGTAAGAATGGCATGAATAGGTCCTGTACAAATGGTTTATGTACACACACACACAAAAAAAAAAAAAAAAAAAAAAAAAAAATCCGGTGCATTTCATTTTAGTACAGACCGTTTTTACAAATCACATTTAGATGAATTTCTACTGCAAAAATCATAAAGAAATATACATTTATTGTTAATATGCTAAAATAATGTTTTGTATAGAATATGATATGGTTCACCTGCAGGCTTATAGGGCTACACTAGAATATTCAAATACATTAAAGGCTGCAGTTCGAATCTAAGGGCTGCAATTTCTTTTTCATTAAGCATTTTTAATACTTTCAAGCTATGTTTAAGATTTATTATGAATTCAATTAGTCTATCTTTATGCCTTTCAGTCCTTCTGTCTGTCAGTTGTGTGATAACGTAGGCAAAAAACATTGAAAATTGTACGATATAGCAAGTACATATAGTTGGAAAGTGTTAATAATCAATACTTACTGCATGATTTTTCAATAGTTTTTCCCCTATATAAAATATGGGATTGCTTGTGCCGAGTCTTTGTATGATAAAATTAGTAACAGATATTCATTGCTATTCGTATTCATAATGAACCAATTATAAAGAACTTCCCATAAACTTTAATATTTCCCCTATGCATCAATTATAACTAAATATCCACACGTTTATATTTAGGGAGCAGGGTAGACTGGGGAAAAACTCCGTAGTTGTTTAATACTTCTGTAAAATACCCTGTTGGGGATATTTGTTACTGATTGATAGCTTATGAAAATTTATACTTTTGAGTACATAATTTTAAAACAACCGGAACATATTAAATAATTCAAACAGACAGTAATAATGATTCTGACCTTCTAAGTTTAAATTGTTAACGCTTATATGAATAATTTTATTCAATGAGCTAGACTGTAAAAATATGGATAAAACGTAAAGCTTAGATGATAGATGAAACCTACTGAAAGAGTGAACCAATTAACAACAGTACAATAACCTTTCCTTATTTTGATAACCCATAATTGAATTCAGGTACAGATGGTTTGCTAACAGTGATTATATTCTTCTGCGAAAAAGTTAAATCTCCAGTTTTATACGAAGTGTTCAGTGATATAACGAGGAATCGTTTCGTAGTATAGGGTAAAAACGATTTAATAGTAGTAACGTTCTTCGCCCCTTTAATCAGCCGCATAAAGACGTATTTCTTCCCCCAAACCCACTACTTACAGCAGGTGCCATTCCATTAATGGTGCAACAACGTAACGGCTTTCTTTACATCTGCCCATGGTCAGAACAGATGTTTACTAAAAAAAAAAAAAAAAAAAAAAGGTCAGTCATTAACTTGGATTTTTAATCCAGTCTCTTGAATTTTCCGAATTTATATCAGTTTGAGACGATTTCCCACATTTTCCATCATTTAGTTTCGCATTACAAGTAACTCAAATTGGTATGGAGTAAATTGGTATTTTAAATTCTGTAAAATTTAACATATCATAACTTGGTGAGTTTTTGTTGTAAATCAACGAAATTTTAACTGCTGTACTTCTCATGTATACATATATATATAGTTAATCGGAACGTACAGTAAAAATATAATTTTATCAGTACATACAGTTGGAATTCAAAGATGATTTAACATCAGTATTCAAACAATTAATATGATCAAAAACAAAGACCACCCAAATCAAACCAAAAAAGGAATAAAGTCAAATCTAGATGAATTAAAGCAAGTTGGAATAAAATAACAGTATTATTTGCATTCTAACGTTATCAAGGGCCTTGTAGAATGCAAACATGCTACATAAATGAATGTTTTTCTGTCACAAAGATAGCAAAAGCAAAGTATTTCTTTGTGCACATGCCCGAAACATTCATTGGAAATATATATATATATATATATATATATATATATATATATATATATATATATATTTTCCTAGCTCACCCTTTATTTGTGTAGAGGGGACCATATAAAATTTGAAAAAGTTTTTGAAAATGTGTCGCTTAATTATTTATTCAACTTAATTTTAAATCTTACGTTTTTTTTTTTTTTTTTTTTTTTTTTTTTGAAATTGATATTGTTTACACATTTATAACAGTTAAAAAATTAAAGCGTACATCAAGCTTTTTGAAGCCTCCTGTATAACAGTGATGTGCTGTTTATGCAGAAAAAGAGCCCTTTTGGGTAACTTACCATTCATTTTTACAAAATAATACACCTTCTTTAAACTTTTTATTATTTGTATATAGATATAGATATATATATATAGGTTTTATTTTAGGGGAGGGGATGATAAAATATCTTATATTCCTGGTTATTTCAGTGTTCAGCCAGGCCACAATTTGTAATACTTCTTATAATTTTATTTGTATTATTAATTATTATAGCATTCTGTCATAAAATTTTACATAATAATCTTTTATTTATTTTAATAATATAATATATATTTTATGTGTGTGTGTGTGTGTGTCTGTGTGTAGTGTATCTTTTATGTTTCATCTCGACAATGCGAAGAAACCAGCAAAAGAAAATTATGATAAAAATTATTAAGAATTTAAAATATAACCCTAACAATTAAAGATTATATATGCCTACCTTTATTTGCCGTTCTTTATTTTTTGTAATCATATCTTTCTTAAAATAGTATCAAGTTAACCATTAATGTATATAAAATACATCATCTAATTTTCTTTATGATAACTGGCAAAAGATAACGATTGGTTTCCGTTTCCTAACAATCGAATATTGTTAAAAGTTATACGTCGCAACCCCTTTCTTAGTGAGAACGGAAACTGTAGTTCGTTAACAACCCTAAAGGAAAAATTGGAATTCAGCATGACTGCTAAACAGTGCTGTGTCTCTGTGGAAAAAATACCCGGAGAAAAGAATAATAAAGAAAAAAATAAAGAAATGCACATATACGTATATATATAGATACATAGATAGTTTTAATTACACTGATATGTATTTTATTTTATGTAAAATTCCTGACAGCAGCTCGCTTATGAATTCTAAATTGTTCCTTATTCACCAAAAGTTAATATTCTATACTTGCAAAACCTTACATATCGGATAAAAAAGAATTTTTCATCTAATATAATAAGAATTTCTATGACGTAGCGGTGGGGACATAAGAAAAAATTCCAAAAATGACTACATAGAATAGAATGTTATTTGAATATTATAATATTTAATTTGAATGTAATAATTTGAATATTACAATATTTATATTTGAATATTAGGGATAGAATAACTTTTCCTAATATTCAAATTATATAAATTACATATATAGAATGCATTGTATATTAAATTGTCTCCTTTTATGGGCATTCTCTGGTTATGGGCACCTCACCATGTTTTGTAACAGAAAGCAAGTATGGTGGATTTGAGTACTGTCAAACTTGTATTTTTACAGTACACAGAGATTTGGGGCTAACACTGAAGTGAATAGAAGCATTTGCTTAGAAAATGCAAGCATCGGAAAAAAATTATATTAAAAAAAAAAAAAAAAAAAACAGAAGTAATTTGTGAATATTTAAAGTGTGCGATAAATCGAAGGGAATTAATTAAAAAAGTTAGTTTAATGCATATTCATGCAGTATAGTCATTATATTTTGTGATTCAATATCGAATGTTGCCAAAATGTGGACAGAAAAATAGTTTTTTCTGTCATTATATAAATGGCTGTCATTTCCGGTTGTGGGCACTGGGCACCCTTGATTTTTTCATTTAAAGAGTGTGCTCGACTTGTCAAATATGGTCGTTTATGTCAACATAACATATTTTATTAGTGCTTTTATGCATTTTTAGGTATTTTTAGCCATGTCAACCCCGGAAAAGTCAACCCATCCAAAAGAAATGAATTTTAATGCACTCGTGAAAACTGCTAAGGATTGCTGAGTATATAAGAAACCCATAAAATCGACTGACCGAGAATAGGGACGTCCTCGCAGCTTCTGTGTCCCTCCAGAAGAAGTCTGGAAAATATAAGGCAACTCCATTTGCCAAACTGTCGAACAAGCGCGCTAAAAAAGGAGGAATCTCCACCATCTGATGATGATGTCTATTTCTGTATCATCTGTTTGAAGCACCTGCCATCACGCCTAAAAATCGCCAACTCAATGAAATGCAACGAATGTGATAGCCTGGTGCATTTCAAGTGTGCCAATATGCATGCTAGTTATTTTACTTGCAAGCATTGCACTTCTGATTTGGAGGACGAAGAAGACGACGAAGAAGATATTAAAAATTACCATTTTCTGTTGTTATTTTGACTATTGAATCCTTACAAAATAAATAAATTTTGTTATTTTCTGTATTTACAATAGTGTTTTTCTTATTATTTTCCCATTTTTAGCGGATTTTTCAAGTGTGCCCACAACCTGGTACATTTTTTTTTAGGGGGAGGGGGAGGCTAAAAATTACCATTTTACAAAATTAATTATAAAATTTTTCTGGTTGACGGAATCGATCAAAATTTAGCGAAGGACTCTAGCTGTCCATTGGTTCATATGTTTGCATTATAGCTGTTCTGTCAAAAGTTATAAGATAAAATCAAAACTGTACCCACAACCGGAGACATTCCTATATATAGAATAGGATATATTGTATGCACTAGCCCGCGCGCACACACATACTCCCAACTTTGTCTCACGAGATGCCCTTAAGTAATCAACTTCGAATGTAGCCCAATTTCTAGTAATAATTTTCAAATGTTTATTATTATTATTATTATTTTAAATTTCTTGTACAGTAATTATAAAACTCTTTATAACTTATGAATCTTTTTAATATTTAGAAGATTCTGAAGCATTTGATGTTATTTGCTTTACTCCTATGGAACAAGCGATTGTTTCCTTGAACTGTCCCAGAACATTCGTCGAATGGTGAATTTTGTGGTTCGAGTGACAGCTTCATTGGACTTTTAGTAGAATATTCGATGAAATAACAGTACCATTGGACAGTTTCAAGAATATTCGTTGTAATCACAGTTTTGTTGTACTAATTTCAGAAGTTGCGTTAAATAAAGTGCATTCATCGACTAGAACCTGCCTGTTTCTTTACGGTTTACTTTCTCACACAAGTTGTTCGTAACTATATTATCTCTTAGAATGTATAATTATGATAGGTAAAAGTCGATAGAAAGAATACAGATACATAAAAACTCCTTAAAAATACGTGTCTCTCACACAATTTGTTAAATTTACATGTAGGTATAGCAGACAGAAAGTATGCTTTATTTTCAGAAAAATCATTACTATTAAATTATTGCAGACAGAGCCATAAATTCTCTCTTTTTCTCCCGTATAAAAAATCCTACAAAACTTTCTGGTAGTTGTCTTTCAATAGATTTATCGAGATTGCAACAGGAGCGTTTTAGATCGTTTAAGCCGACAGGGGACATTTATATTTCAAACGCTTTAAAACGTTAGGGAAGGCAAAGAAAGGGTAAAAATATCGTATGTTACTCGTCTAATGAGCAAACGTTTTTAAGACAGCTGAGAAAGAGAGAGAAAAAATATCGAAATTTAAATAAGTCGAATTCAAAAGACTGAAATTTAATGAGTCACCAAATTTCACCATCTCATTACGGTTTATTAAATTTACGATCTCCATAAATCACAAAAGAAAAATTTAAGTCTGATACACTTTTATATAATCTTTAAAGTGTAAGGGATGCGTCATTGATTCATGCAAACTATAAAAATTCATAATAAAAGAAGTAATGCTCATAAAAAAAATTCCGTTTGCTGGAATATAATATCGAATTTTTATTTATTTATTTATTTATTTATTAAGAAAAAATATATATTCCATGTTAAAAAAATAATAATAAATAAATAAACAAATGAAATAAAATAAAAATACTTCAAAAGTAACAGATAAAAGGGCGCTCACATGTTATACTGAAGCGTTTTATATAAATCAGGCTAGTAATAAAACAATGGCTAGAAATGAATTCGTCATTCGATGCCCACCGACAGCATACTACCATCATTACCCGATCGAGCGTTGGCGATGGACCGACCGATAGACCGTTGCCTCGGTGGCATAGATGCCGATATGCTACTCTCAGCTGTAACAGGGTAGTGACGCGTCTCGCTTGCCTGATACTTTGTGCTCGTGGTTATATTGAACACTTTTTACTTTCCGAACACTATAGTGAGGAAAGTATTGTAATCATGTCAAAAATCCGAATTCGAGATTTTGATGTTTCTATACGTTTCGAGGTCCAACGAGTCCGTTTTCACTATTTTTACGATGATGTATGTATGTGTGTGTGTATGTATGTGTGTATGTATGTGTGTATGTATGTGTGTATGTATGTGAGTGAACACGCTAGCGTCTAAACGCTTTGTTCGAATAAGCTGAAAGTTGGTACGTATATTGTAAGTCACCATAGTACGAACCCTATAGATTTTGGTGAATCTAGCACTTATAGTTTTTTTACAGGGACACAAAGAAAAATTCTTTATCATTATGGCCAAGGACCAAAATCTTAAAAGTGCGATAGCATCTAAACGCCTTATTCAATTGAGCAAAAACTTTATACACATATTATAGGTCACAGATACTCAATCTGTATAGATTTTGGAGAATCTAGCACTTATAGTTTTTTTACAGGGACACAAAGAAAAATTCTTTGCCAAATTTTTAAAAGTGTGATAGCGTCTAAACGCCTTATTAATCTCAGCAAAGAATTTGTACACATGTTATAGGTCACATTTGAACCAACTGTATAGATTTTGGTGAATCTAGCACTTACAGTTTTTTTACAGGGACACAAAGAAAAATTCTTTATCTTTATGGCCTATGAGACCAGCGATAGCATCTAAACGCCTTATTCAATTGAGCTGAAAATTTGTATGAATATTATAAATCACTGTTGCACTAACTATAAGCATTTTGGTGAATCTAGCATTTATAGATTTTTACAGGGACACAACGAAAAATTCTTTATCATTATGATCTAAGGGCTCAAAGTTCAGTAGCGTTAAATAAAACCTCGTGTAATATATGGAGAAAAATACTCAAACACTCTGTTATGGTTTTCTCTTTTTTGTTTGTGTAGCAACTCCTCTTTCTTTATTTTATCTACAAAACTGTTAGTTACTCAAAGTTCGAAAAGTCGAGTGGAGTCACTCCAGATTTTTTTTTTAAGTAAATGCGTATGTTATTGTGAACTGTTTGATTGTCTGTTTGTGTTTGCCTGATTTGTATTTAACTTCTAAGTGTGACGTGTGCGCGTCCTCTTTCGGCTACATTTTGCAATCTTTTATTATTATTATTATTATTATTATTACACGGGGAAAAAAAATAAAAATCTCTCTGATCATATTCCCAAAAACCAAAATTTATCACTCTTTCTATTCGTACGACAGGTCGTACTATTTCTTTCAGACATCGCCGTTACCAATTTTTATTTATCACCTAGAATGAACATGCAAACGCATTTTTGTTTTCATCTGAATACATAAAGCTGAAAGTTTTTCATTATATCTGTCCGAATTATTAGATTTTATCAAAAACTAGTACACTTATTGAGCAGAACAAAATCTAACTAACGCTGTATTTTTTATTTCAATCGGATAATTGGTTCAAAAGATAAATAATAAAAAATCCATTTTAACTTTAAAATTAATTAAAATAATAATAATAGCTGATGCTGAAAAATACTTCTTTTTATGTTGGAAAAAAATGAAAGTGCAAACAATTTTTTAAAATAATTAAAATAAAATTAAGAAAAATCATGCTAAAGAGATGGATAGCTTCAGTACAAAACTCCTTGTCGAAATTTGAAATTTGGCACCGAAATAGCTCAATCGTTTCTCGCCAGGATATTTACTAACGCAACTGTGATAGCCGTTTTAATTCATCGCCAAAATGGCAACAAAAATTTAAAAGCCGCCAAAGGGCTCTCGTGCTAAAGCTATACCAAAGAAATTTTAAGAAATGAATATATAGTAACTGATGCTAACAAATGAAACACAGTTATTGCATGTCTTTATATGAAAGAATAGATTAAAATAAAGTCTGTCATACTAAATTAAATTCTGTTGTACAGAATTTTATATCTATTATTTATATAAAAAAAAAAAAAAAAAAAAAATGAAAAGAAACAGGTTAAGGGTATTTTTCCTCTTTTTTTTCTTTTTTATAAATTTTTTAATTTTTTAATGAATTTATAAATTTTTGCACAAATTTATTTCACCCGGTAGATGCGTATAAAACACGTTTTTTAAAAGGTTAAATAATAATAATTATTATTAATTGGTGAAAATAAACGTAAAATATTCTAAAATCACTATTAACTTCACACTGTAGTACTATGAGTTTAAGATTTGATACGTAGAATATTTTTTGTATATATTCGCTAAAAACTATTCTTAAGATGTTTAATAATTTTTAATTATAATTTTTCATCATCATCATCATATTATTATTATTATTATTATTATGTTACCCTCTGCAGAAAGAGATCTTTGTTTAGCAACTATATTTGAAAATTGCTAACTATAATATTGATGATGATGGTTGTGACGGTGGTGGTATTAGTTGTGATGCACACTGATTTCCAAAATTTAAGCAACAGCCTGTTTTCTCATTTTGTTTGTTTTGTGCATGTCTCTTAAACTAATTAATGTATAAACTATAAACATGAAATTTCGATGATAGGTTCATTATCAAATCATTAATAAAATTTTATGAAACTTTATCGTCGAAAATATTTTGCAAATTGAGAATAACACTTTATCTCTAATTTCTCTGAAAAAAAAAAAAAAAAATCCGTGTTTGAAGGAAAGGAAAAAAAAAATCTGGTGTGAAACAACCACACGACTTCCATTACCCACTATTACACGTATTATATGCATTTTTTAGAGATGTGACCAGAAGACATAAAATTGACCTAACGAAGTAGAAACCTAAAATATTTCTGGTAAGAGAAACTTAATAAAAATGTAAAGACATATAAAATAAAATTTACATAGCGAGTTAAAAAATAAGAAAAAAAAAATGGGGTAGGTTTTTTTTAAACATCAATTTCTGAGATCCAAAACTGATCTAAATAAGCAGGATTACTGTTAATTTAAATGTAATAATCAAGTGATACAGTCGGTAACAAAAGTGTCCGAACACTAGCAAAAATTCCTATGTAAAAAAAGTACACTTCCCACGGTTTTGTTAAATAAATCCTTGTCGAATCCTGTTCTTAGTCAGTGTAAGAACATGATTCGATAAGGATTTATTTAACAAAATCGTATAAACTGTACTTTTTTTACATAGGAATTTTTGCTAGTGTTCGGACACTTTTGTTACCGACTGTACATGTGAAAAGATATCTAAAATGGATTTATATAACAATTTTCAAGAAAATCGTTAGAGCTGTTTTTGATATACCAACTTTTACCAAAACTTGGCATACTCAATTATTGACCGGAAAGCAGCAATTACATATAAAAGGATATTTAAAAGGGAGTTAATATGGCAAGTTTAAAAAAAAAAAAAAAGTGCAGCCGTTATTAAAGGAACGCACTTGCGGGACCTGAAATTGAACTATTTATACAAGACACGTATCAACTTTCCTGAACTAACCAACTATATCATTCGAAAGGACATCTAATAGAGTGTTTATATAGCAACTTTGAAGAAAATCGTTTGAGCCGTCTTTGAGATATGGACTTACGGTCCCACTTCCGGTTTCCGATGTCCCATTTCTGTATTTCCAATTTTCACCGAAATTTGGAAAATTCATCTGAACACCAGACCTGTCTCAATTCCGAAGTTTCATCATTCTATCTTTATTAATTTCGAAGATATGATACACAGAAGATTCCCCGCACATACACATACACACACACACACACACACACGCACACTGGCCAATTGCCAAAAACTACTTTTTCGGACTCATGTGACCTTAAAACGTGTAAATCAGGTGAAAACTCGATATCGATTTTTGGACCGAATACAATACTTCCATTACCTAAGGTAATCGGGTAATGGAAGTAAAATGAATGATTTCAGAACAAAAAGCTAAATGAAAGGTGGTACTAAGGATGCATTACAGAAGGATACACATGCCTCCAAATGTTAAATTACAGCCGGCTGCACGTTCTTTTATTCAGATTTATTTTGCTTTTGTAATCGATTTTTTGAAAAAATACATTTATTAATCTGCATAGGACAAGTGATATATGGTTATACGCATACGTAAATTGTAACCATCGATAAAGTAACATAAATGTTAATAAATAATTTTATAACATTTCGTTATAAATAATTTTGTAACGAACACTTTATTCGAATTTCATGCTCGCATGCATATTTTTAAAAAAGGTAGTTCACATACAAAATGAAAAGAAAAAAGAAAATTTAAAGAAGAAGAATTTAAATTCATTTTTTCTAAAATCGTTTCAACTTTTTATTTCTTCAAAAACGTATATTTGAGAATAATTGAATTAAGATTTGTTTAAAAAATATTTGCGGATACAATAATACTGTCAAACCTCGTTCACGTGAACACTGTTAACGTGAATTACTTTAACATGAACTGTTTCCACAATCCCCGTCAAAAGGATAATTAGTGTAGTTATATGAAGATTAGTTACTGATAGCATGAACTACTGATAACAGGAATAAATTTTTTATCCCCCTTGAGGTTCACGCTAACGAGGTTCGACTGTATAAGCATCGATAAATTATAATTTGGTAATGAGCATGTTATCCAAATTTTATGTTGATATCTTCATTTGTTTAAAAATTATATTTAAAAAAGATAAATAAATAAATAAATGTCACTTAATTTTTAATAACCAGTGTATATGATTATGTAACCTTCTCATCTCAATTCTTTTTAATGTTAAAAATGCATTATTAGGTATATCTGAATATTTTTTCCTTTAATTAACATCAATATAAATAATGAGGGAAATTTTCTTCGATTTAAAGAGGAATCAATACAATAATGGAAAAAGTTGAATATATATATACACTGATGGAAAAAAAAATCCCAACACCAGGAAGGAGCTGTGCTAGATAAACGAAATTTGGTAGGCGTGTTTATACATCTAAAAGATGACGTCGATTCAAATTTCGAGCTACGCGCATAAGTGTGGCGCTAGTAGTGACACTATGAACATGCAAATGAGGTTTGCTTTAAATAAGCGCTGTAAGGTTCGTGATCGTTACTTACAGTTGAGATTTGACGTAGTGGGTTAATGTTAGTCAAGGATGCCTCTAAGAAGACGAAGAAGCCATTATCAACAGCTCACTGAGTTTGAACGAGGTCGTGTAATAGGGCTACGAGAAGGTGGGTTTTCTTTCCGCGATATTGCAGAAAGACTTGGCAGGAATGTATCCACTGTGCATGAGTGTTGGCAGCAGTGGTCAAGGGAAGGCCTCAAGAAGACCGGGTTCCGGGCGGCCACGTGGCACTACTGAGAGGGAAGACCGCCGTGTTCGGCGTATGGCTGTGGCTAATCGTACTGCGTCTGCAGCTGAAATTCGAGCTGCAGTTGGCACCACAGTGACACAACGAACTGTTACAAATCGGTTACTCCAAGGACAGCTCCGAGTCAGACGCCCTGTAGCGTGCATTCCACTGACTCCAAACCACTGCCGTTTGCGACGTGAGTGGTGTCAAGCTAGAGCTCACTGGAGGACGGAGTGGAGATCTGTTGTGTTTTCTGATGAAAGCCGGTTCTGCCTTGGTCGCAGTGATAGCCGTGTGTTGGTTAGAAGGAGGCCATGTGAACGCCTGCTAGCGACCTGTCTGCGGCCTAGACACACAGGGCCTACTCCTAGAGTTATGGTTTGGGGAGCAATTTCGTATGACAGCAGGAGCACTCTCGTGGTTATCCCACGCACCCTGACTGCAAATTTGTACGTCAGTCTAGTGATACAACCTGTTGTGCTGCCATTCATGAACAGCATTCAAGGGGGTGTTTTCCAACAGGATAACGATCGCCCTCATACCGCTGTTGTAACTCAACATGCTCTACAGAGTGTCGACATGTTGCCTTGGCCTGCTAGATCACCAGATCTTTCTCCAATCCGCAATCGAGCACGTATGGGACATCATTGGACGACAACTCCAGCGTCATCCACAACCAGCATTAACCGTCCCTGCATTGACCGCCCAAGTGCAACAGGCATAGAACTCCATCCCACAAACTGATATCCGACACATGTACGACACAATGCATGCACGTTTGCATGCTTGCATTCAAAATTCTGGCGGTTACACCGGTTACTAATGTACCAACATTTCACATTTGAAATGGCTCTTCTCGCCAATGGCTCTACCTGTGATCTTGAAACTTTAATCAATTAAATATGTTACCTAGACAAATGTATTGCTGAAATTTCATTACTGTACAATAATTTTTTCTTGGTGTTGGGATTTTTTTTTCCATCAGTATATATATATATATATAATTCCAATGTATCTTTCTTTAAAATAAATACGACTATAATTTCTAATTTTAATTCCTTGGATATCCGAAAAACGAATAATTAAAGCATGGGGATTAATTTACTTGAAAATCACGTTTTTAAACAATTATTTTCTCTTATCATACCCTTAATTATTCACCTGGGTCTCTCTCTACAGCAGCTTTGTCCAGCATCCGCATTTCGATTGTCGGCTGTATGCATTCGCTGTGAATCTCAATCTGTAAAACTTATCGTATTCAAACAGGTTTTTTTTTTTTTTTTTCAGTGTTTATTCGGGCTTTTGATGATTCGCACGAAAGTGTTGTCCTTCATCCCTTCTTTTGATTCCTTCATCCATCTTTGCGACTACTAACCGATTAATATTCCTGATGGCACATCACTTTTAAAGCTTGGTCATATTCATCGTTTTTAAAGATTTTTTTATTATTATTATTATTATCATTATTGTCTGACGGTTCATTTGACGAAGATAGCATCTATATTTTATTTTATCGCACTTTAGGCTGTTCTCCTATACAAAACCGCTACACTCTGATTTAATCACGCATATATTTTTATCCACCAGTAAAAATTGTGAATGTAGTTACCTCAGATTCTAAGCATTGTAAGAACATTAAAATAACTTGCCTCATAGACAGGTTTTATTTGCGCATTTGAGTGTCCAAAAATAATTTAAATATATTCACAGTGAATTAATGATTGATGATTCATTGAGATTTACTTTTTCATTTCCAATTTAATTATTCTATTCGTGATATGAGTTCCTTCCACAATGTATTTATTCGCCTATTCATAAAACAATCAAACTGCTCATTTATTATTCTAAATACAACAAATGCACATACTTGCATACATACTTACATTTATGCATTCGCCTTACATAAATATCTATTTAGTATTTAGTATTTAAGCGCCGAGCATTAAATGTATGCATTATGTATGCAATATATATATATAAACAACATACATAAACAACTTGCTGTATATACAACATCAGTGGATAAATAGTTCATGTGACATAATTTAATTTACGCAGAAGAAATTTTGTTAATGTTTGGATATGTGCAGCTAAAAATTATTTAGTAACAATACTCATATTTCATTAGATATTAAATATTTTTATTCTAATTTCAGTATGTTATGCGGTATGTATATTACGCGGTACGTAAATCTTTCTAAAAAATATCATTGCATTTTATTGAATATTCTGCATGTAATCAAAAAATGGTTAATTTTTATGTATTTATTTATTTTTAAGAACCCTCGTGTATATGTGCATTATTCAGATACAAATGAATACAAGAAGCCTCAAAATACTTTTTCTCTAATATGTTATTGGCTCCACTTTATGATATAACTTTCGCTGAAATATGAGATATATATGTTCTTTACACCTATGAAGTTTCAAGATAATCGTGATATATTTTTCTAGATATTTGACAAAGCATCTAAAATCGAAAGTGATAGGTCATTTGTGACAAAGTAGTATACATACAGTAGGCATTCGTTTTATACAATAATTTACAATGCTTTTGACCAGGCAAGTTTTCATAATCGGAATGCCTTCTAATTTTTAATAACAAGTATTGAAAAAGAGAAAAGATAGATACACTGTCACTAGAAATATTGAGTAATGAAACCCTCAATATTTCTCTCCGTACTAGACAAACAAAAATTTCACAAATTTTATAATGTTTACCTTTTTTTACTTTCTTCTATATGTAATATAGAGAAAGTATTGGATTCGTAAAAATTTTCGACCTCGGGTTTTTGATGTATTTACACGTTTTGAGAGCTGTAGAACACGATTTGACTATTTTTAGAAAATGTCTGTCTGTCTGTCTGTGTGTGAGTGTGTGTGACAAAATTTTGTGGCAACTGTATCTCAGGAACTACTGCACAGAATTTTATACAAATTGGTATGTAGTTGCACCTTGACATAAATTAGTGCCTATCAACTTTTGGTAAAAATTGTCTTACAGGTTACGTTGCCATCCCGCTTATTCTAAATTTTTAACATGGTGATATAGGACAAAATTTTGTATAAATGTGCATAAAGAGAATTATTTTTTAGTAATCATTATGAAATTTACAAGAATTATTTATAATAGAGATAGTCAACTGGGAAAAAAATTTTGTATGTGTAGGAGCCTCGCCACCCCCCCCCCCCCCCTGGAGGGGAAGTCACCCCTCGAGGGGAGTAAATTTTCAAGATGGGTATCTTTCGAAAGGTCTCATCAATACCTTTAAAACGAATGGTTGAACTATAAATATGTGTCAATTTAAAACAAAGTTATCGATTTTTTTTACTTTGAACGAAAAAAAGCTTTGAAAAAAATCGTTTTTTTTTTTTTTTTTTTTTTTTTCGTTTTTTTTTTTTTTTTACGAAATTTAACCAGACTTGGTATTTAGTTGACCCCTGACATAAACTGGGACTGATTAGATTTGGGGATCAATCGCTCAAGAGGAGGCGCTGTGATCGTATTTTTTCTAAATTTTTAACATGGCAGTATAGGACAAAATTTCGTATAAATGTACATAACGAGAGTTATTATTAACCTGTGATTGTGAAATTAATATGAATTATTGATAATAGTAGTAGTTAATTAGGAAAAAAAATTGGGGCATCGCTTCCTGGGGGGGAGGGTAAATTTTCAAGGGGGTCTCGTCAATACCTTTAAAACGAATGGTTGAACTATAAATATGTGTGAATTTAAAACAAAGTTATCCATTTTTTTTTACTTTTAACAAAATAAAAACTTTGAAAAAAATCGTTTTTTTTTTTTTTTTTTTTTTTTTTTAATATTGTTACTGCGTGAATTTGTATAGGAAAATATTGAAGAACGTCTTGTGGTGGCCACAACATACTAGTTTTTTTTTTTTTTTTTATCCAGTAAAATAAGTAAAAACAAAATAGTTTTTAGAAGAGTCTAGGTAGTTGAGTGTTATAAATTGTAAAATTAAAATGAAGATATCTAAGACTAAAGATGATTTATTAAGGATATTTGTTTCCCAAGATGATTTTAACAAGTGATAGTGAGATAAATAGTTTTTTTTTTTTTTTTTTTTTGTACTCCAACGCTTTCGCGAAATGCACACTTTCTCAGCGGTATTATCTATATATAAAAAATCGTTCTTCCTGAGTGAGTGAGTGGGGGGTGATTCATCATCGCCCAGACCAAACCCCTGGACCTAGAAGCATGAAATTTCGTGACAATGTTCGTTCTATGACGTAGGCATCCACTAAGAAGCGATTTTACAAAATTCGGTCCCCAAGGGGGGCGAGGGGGGGGGGGCAAAACGTGATTTCACATGCGTAAAACGTGCTTTCGCATAATCCTATATATCTCAAACAAAAAAATAGATATACGTGAAAGTTTTGCCCTAAAATATAGCTAATGCAAATATCTAAAAAACAATTTATGGAATTTTAGAAATTCAGCCCCCACGTGGGTCAGCAAGGGGGGGGGGGTGGCTAAGGGGCAAAAACAAATAGAAATACAGTTAGGGCGTTCAAAATTGATACAGATAGGTTTTAGAGGCCTGCAAGTCGAATGAGGATATTTTAGATTGTGTAAAGTTATTAGGAGGGGCAAGAAGGGGGGAGGGGAGAGGGGGGGGGCAAAAAATAAAAATAGAGTTAGATCGTTCAAAATTGGTACATAGAGGTTTTCGATACCTACAAATCGATTGCGGATATTTTCGAATTTGTAAAATTATTAGGAGGGGGGAAGGAAGTAGAATGGGGATATTTTCGAAAGTGTAAAGTTATTAGGAGGGCCGGGAAAGGGGGAGGGGAGGGGGGGGGCTATGGGCAAAAACAAATAGAAATACAGTTAGGCCGTTCAAAATTGGTACAGATAGGTTTCAGAGGCCTGCAAGTTGAATGGGGATATTTTCGAAAGTGTAAAGTTATTAGGAGGGCCAGAAAAGGGGGAGGGGAGAGGGTGGGGGCAAAAAATAAAAATAGAGTTAGATCGTTCAAAATTGGTACATAGAGGTTTCCGATACTTACAAATAGATTGCGGATATTTTCGAATTTTTAAAATTATTTGTAGGGGCGGGAAAGGGGGAGTGGTGGGGCAAAAAAATAAAAATAGAGATGGATCGTTCAAAACTGGTGCATAGAGGTTTTTGTCATTCATATTTTCGTTACATTTAAGCGTAAGAGTATAACATCTAAAGTTTAAATAAATTAGGATTAATCTTTTGAAGAACGTTAACAGTACTTAAAAAAATCGCAGTTAAAAATATCATATACAAATTTTTTAACTAGAATTCTACGATGATTTTATACATACCTAAATAGTCAATATCTACTAAATTTCAATTCTAAATTAGAATTAGAGATACGCCAGATACCACATTGGCATGTACAATATGAAAATTATTTGTAATTAAACCTTTTCTTTCTTTTCTTTTTTTTTTTTTTTTTTTTTTGATAATAAACGAGTATATAATTTTCTTTTCTGTTTTTTCTACTAGACGCTTTAGTCTCGCAATTAAAAAATTCATTAAAAGAATTAACCTTCATCAATACTATTACCATTCAGTAGTATTTTCATGCATATTTTCGTTATATTTAAGCGTAAGAGTATAACTTATAAAGTTTAAGTAAATTAGGATTATTTTTTCGAGGAACATTAACAGTACTTAAAAAAGTCGCAGTAAAAAATATCATACATAAATTTTTTAACTCGAATTCTATGATGATTTTATCCATACCTAAATAGTCAATATCTACTAAATTTTAATTCTAAATTAGAATTAGAGATACACCAGATAGCAAATTTGCATGTACAATTTGAAATTTTTTTGTAATTAAACCTAATTTTAAACTAGAATGTTGTGGCCACCACAAGACTTTCTTCTATATTTTCCTATACAAATTCACTCAATAACAATATTTTAAAAAAAGAAAAACTTTTTTTTTTTCGTTAAAAGTAAAAAAAAAAATCGATAACTTTCTTTTAACTTATCACATATTTATAGTTCAACCATTCGTTTTAAAGGTATTGACGAGACTTTTCGAAAGATACCCATCTTGAAAATTTACCCCCTCCCCCCGGGGGGTACTTCCCCCAGGGGGAGAAGTAATGCCCCCACATGCACAAAAAAATTTTCCTAATTAACTACTACTATTATCAATTATTCATATTAATTTTACAATCACAGGTTAAGAATAACTCACATTATACACATTTATGCGAAATTTTGTCCTATACTGCCATGTTAAAAATTTAGAAAAAAATACGATCACAGCGCCATCTATTGAGCGATTGATCCCCAAATCTAATCAGCACCAGTTTATGTCAGGGGCCAACTAAATACCAAGTTTGGTTAAATTTCGTTAAAAAAAAAAAAAAAAAGAAATCGATAACTTTGTTTTAAATTAGTATCACAGATTTATAGTTCAACCATTCGTTTTAAAGGTATTGACGAGACCTTTCGAAAGATACCCATTTTGAAAATTTACTCGGATGACGAGGCTCCTACACATACAAAAAAATTTTCCCAGTTGACTATCGCTATTATAAATAATTCTTGTAAATTGCATAATGTTTACTAAAAAATAATTCTCTATATGCACATTTATACAAAATTTTGTCAACAAAAATAATAATGATAATAATTAGAAGAAGGAACAGAGGCCACCACGGCTTAAAAAGGGTGAAGTGGATTAAACCAGTTTGATGGTCGCCCGAATTTCCCCAAATCCTTTGCGTATAGATTGACAAGGTGACCATTTTGTTTTCAAGTGGCCGTCACTTGAAAACAAAATGACGGAGCAACTTGGTTAATAAGCTCATCTAATATATTTATAAGATAAGTTCATTGTCATAATTTGGATCGATTTGGAGTGTTATTTCGAAAGTTATCATGATGTTAAATTTTCAACTGGTAGCCTGATTTCAAGTTGTCTCGCTTAGTTTATAGCATTCGCAATTTCTTAAAAATTACTGATAAAGTTCATTAATAAACTTGTTTTGACCCTTATATCGTTTATCTGCACATCAAAATTCAAGTTAATGGTCTTAAATATGCTTTTACAATGTGAATTTGAAATTTTCTAGTGGCCTCCACTCGAAAACAAAATGACAGAGCATCTTGGTTAACAAACTCATTCAAGATATTTATAAGATAAGTTCACTGTCAAAAAAAGTTCTCATTAATTTTAAAAATAACTTTAAAATTAACCAAAAATCACGTGACTTCAAAACGCTGCCTGGCGTCACACTTTATGATGCTTCAAAGTTTACATTTTGCTAGCCTAGTTAGCAAGGAGCAATTCGTTTTAACTTTCGTAATTATAAATCGCCTATGTGATTTCTGAGAATTTCTTTTTCATCTTATAATCCTTCAATGTCATTATCACCTTTTTCCATTATCATTATTTTCAATTGTTTTCTTTTCATGGCGGTTGTCCAATGTTTTCGTTTAATAGGATCCTGTGGAACGCTAAAGAATAGCTTTTAAGAAGCATTAGCCGTTGTATTAGTGCAGAGTGGTACAATACAATATTTATACTGCGATTTTTTAAAATCCGTCATTATTATAAAATACAAAACCTTTTTCACTGATTCAAGAAGCAAAGCAAAGCACGAAATCGAATGTAAACAGCGATTACTCCCGTTTGTTGTCATAAAGAGTGACGCCACGATATATTATACTGCGTTTTCCCGATAGAGTAAATAGTGCAATGTTAAAATTTTTATAAATCAATAATTAGATTTCAAATAAAGAAAATGTATGTATTTATTTTCTTATCTTTTCATTTTTTATTATATAAGAATAAAATCAGAAAACGTAAATTCCTCATTGTATCTACAAAAATAAATAAAAAATAATTTTCTTGATTAATCAAAAAAAAAAAAAAAAAAAATCTCTCAAATTATAAAAATATAAATAAACCATACTTTTCAGCATATCAAACTATTTATAAAATATCTTTACATTCTAAAAATATCTTTACATTCCGACGTTTCGGTTAATATTCAATTTTTAACCATCTTCAGGGAAATGATGAACATAAACAATAAACATAAATGAAATCAAGCCATATAAATAGTGTTTGTAATATCCAGGTATGGCTTGATTTGATTTATGTTTATAGTTTATGTAAATCATTTCCCTGAAGATGGCTAAAAATTGAATATTAACCGAAACGTCGGAATGTAAAGATATTTTTGGAATGTAAAGATATTTTATAAATAGTTTGATATGATGAAAAGTATGGTTTATTCATATTTTTATAATTTAATAGACAGCATATATGAGTGGAATATATTTCTTTATAAAAAAAATCGCTCTTCAATATAAAAAAAAAAAAAAAAAAAAAAAAAAAAAAAAAAAAGTACCTTTAGAGCTATAATGACGTCAATTTTACCCTGCAAGTTTAATTTTTCGCAAAGTTTTATATCAATTTTAATATTTACGCGTAAATTTCTTTTAATTTCAAAAATAAATAAATAAATAAATAAATAAAATCAACTCGTAAACTTTTTTGGCAACAATTAAAAATTAAAATAAATTATGTATTTTTGTCTAAAAAAGGGCTTCTTCAACTTTTTCGACACTGTCCGTTTCGATACTGATTATTAATTATTTTCTTTTCTTCTCTTTTTCTTTCAAAAAAAGAAAAAAAGAGTTTGATGAAATTCTTCCAAAAGCAGAGTTTAGTTTAGTATAAAGGATTATTAGTTTTTTTTTTTTTTTTTTTTTAATTATAACATCGTTTTCAAATTATTCAATTATATTTTCGATAAATTTTTAATTCCGATAAATGTGCAGCTATAGATTGAGACTAATAGTATTCCGTCCTAATAAATAAAATGCCATCTATGGGGCAAGAAAAGTCCCGTTGGAGAACCAACGCTTTTTCAACCAATCAAGTGCACAACCGCGCGAAACAAATATCTACTGATGTAAAAATGATTAATGGTTAAATATCTTTTGGAATTAAACCAAGCAATTATTTTATTCATAATGTCTTTTCCGCAATGTGCTAATTCCATCTGTACATCAAGCTGTTCTTTCAGTTATTTTAAATACACAAATACATACAATTGTACTTGAATTCATACATGAGTACACCTCACATTAATGAATGGCTATTACAACATAAAACATTGTACAGCGCATACAAAATTAATAATTCATAAAGCAACCTAGAATTTCTGTGATATAATTATAATTCGCTTATAAAAAGTTATATTCCATCTAGACGCATAAAAAATGTTGTAATAATGGGAGTTTTATTTATTTATTTATTTTTTATTACTTTTACACAATTTATTTTTAGTACTTTATGTTGATTTTAGAACTTATTTTTTAATTAACTTAAAAAATAAATAAATAAATAAAATAATGATAATAAAGACTTGGAGCAGCTTTATATTGATCTTGAAATTGGGTGGCTACTGGAAATAAAACTCGAATAATCTCCTAATTAGAACCTGTTTCTTTAATCATAAATCAAAAATAAGCGGAAATGAATAAGATTTTTCTTTTCAACTGATTAATTCTATGGGATTTTTTCGTATTTTATCAGATTATAATAACCTTGCTTTGATAATTTGGATAACTACCTTTGCGCAAACAAGGATTTCCGTTCTTTCCGTTTTACAAAGACTATGGGATTGAATTGTTCAAAAGAACGTTAAATATTCTTTTTTGTCTTGAAAAATACTTTTTCTAAACTATTTTACGTTTCTGTGAAATGTTTAATTGGATATAATACTTATTCTTGCCGACAACTAAACTCCATGTTATTTTATCTACGAAAAAAAAAAATTATTTATAAAATTACTCAATACCTAATGTATTTCTTTAAATTTCGTTTTGAGATACAAAAAATTCTCAATTGTTAAATTTGTTCTTGTTTTTTTTTTTTTTTTTTTTTTAACTTTTTAGTATTTTATTTTGGAGTATAAAAAAAAAAAGTGCAATTAGTTCATTTTTTACACATTTTTAATTTTTTCAAAATAAAATATTACAAATTTAAAAAATTAATTTTTCGAGAATAAGAACTAATTTAAAGATTGTGAATTTTCTTGAATGTAAAAACAGGATTTAAAATAATACATTAGGTTTTGAGTAATATAATTTCCCTAATAATATAATTTCCCTATAGAATAACGTGAAGTTCAGCTGTCGTCGGTGATAGGTAAAAATTAAAGGAATTGTATTAAGAAATCAGCAAAGAAGACTATCAAGATTTGCCTCAAAATAAACAAATATGTTGTTAAAATCATAAACCGTTCTTCTGTGTTATACTGATATATTTATACATCAAAATCGGGAAGTTATCTGAAAAAGTATATAAATTGGATTAACGTAATGAAGAAAAATTTACATTAGTATCTAGATAAATATAACATTCAGTAAAATTGTATATCAATTTTTGAACAACAGCATCAATAAAATGTTCAACGCAATAACACACCAACAATCATTGGACTAAGAACAGTCAAATCGACTTCAGATCATATTAAAATGTGTAACTCTATGAAATATTTTTACGGATCCAGTATTTTTGTCGTATACATAGACAAAAGAACGTGTTTTTAAAGCATCGTGTGATTTTTGTATTTTGTATAAATTTAAAGTTGTTTCAATGAGGAGGTCAACTTTCAAAAATAATATTCTTAATGCCAAATGAAATATTAAATATACATTGGATGTAGTAAATTAAAAATTAAAGTAAGATGATAAAAGATATATTCATATGATGTTTAAAGTTATGCCTGTAGTTCAGCTTTATATTCTCAAAATAATAATAATAATGACAATAATAATGACAATAACAATCAAAACATATATTGCTAATCCTTTACATTAAAAAAAAAAAAAAAATATCTATAAAATTCTAAATATTCCATTATTTGTAAAAAAATAAATAACTGTTTAAATGTTAAACATATTCATAGGTTGGTAATAGACAACTAAGGATAAAAAGTATCTTCATAGTAATAAATTATATTTCTCAATAATGATTTTTAAAAAAAAAAGGAAAAATCTTGAAAAATTTGTAACGCATCTATACTCTTATCGTGCTGAAAGGAATCCTACATGAACAATGTAACTTTGTGAATAAAAAAATATTTTAATACTAAACAAACCCGTTCAAAATTTTCGCACATTATTTCTTTTCTTATTTACCTTTAAAATTTGAATCTCATAAATATTATACCAATTTCACTACCTAATTAAAATTTTAATTTAACGGAAGCCAAATTATTATTAGAAACAAATTAATATTGTGCAATAGTGAAATCAAAATCATTCAAAGAAAAGTTTCAAAGTAAAATTCATGGTTGTCGACCCAATTTTCATACTTCCGCAAGCAGTACAGTTTTTGTATAAGGCCCCCATGACTCTTCTTAAATTTTTGTCGCCTTTTTGGCGATGCCATTTTATTCGTTGTGGCATAATTTTTTGTTTTTCAAAAAAAAAAACTAATTCTTATTTTGATTATACTTTTTATGACTGCGTTTTTCAGTCAATTTATGATAATAATTCATATTCTGTAATCTGTGTATATCTTTAAAGTATTGCTAGGTTTAACAGAACGCTTGCAAAGATTCTGAAGAAGCAACTTTTAAAAATACCTCTTGTAATAAAACGGTCTCATAAGACAAATGACGTCTTTTTATCTAATTAGATCATTAAGCTGAGACAGCGTGCTTAAATATTGTTCATTTATAAATATTAGTTTTTATATCCTTGCGTATTTCATTAATTTCATCACTATCGTATCGTTTCAACAAAATGTAATCGTAATTGGTCCACGTTAGAGAAATATTATACAGATTAACACGAGATAGTTCGAGTTTTATATACGTCAATTACTTAAATTTTAGTTTATTTATTTCCTTAAAAATTTTTCATCATTTCTTTAATATTATTTTAATTGTAAAGAAAGTATTATTATGAAGTACGAAGTTGAATACCGTTGAGAATCTGAACGACCCTCGCGTTGTCTATTAGTCAATTTCTTCTTATGTTCTAGTAGTTTACCTTTCAACGTGTTACTGATGCATGGCTTTTGTGCGCACTATTTCTATGACTGTTGAAATTTATTATTAGTAAAGATATTTAAAAGTCGGGGGAAAAAATATTCAGTGAATGTATAACCTGTATGAAATTCAAATTATAACTATTTAAACTGCATGTGAGAACTTTAACTGATGTACCACATGTAAAAAGTTAATAATAATAATAATAATAAATACTTTATTGTAGATGAAACAATACTTAATTAAAAACCTCATATTAGTTTTCTAATTATCATATTTAATACCAAGCTGAGGCCAAAAAATTTTTACATTTTCTCTCTCCCTCTTTTTTATTTTTTATTTATTTATTTATTTTATTTATTTTTTATTTATTTATTTATTTTTATTTTTATTTTATTTTTATTTTTATTTTTATTTATTTTATTTATTTATTTATTTATTTATTTTGTCATAAAAAGAAATGTATATTTTTTACACGTGAATAATAAATTTGAAATAAAAAATTTTATCCCCATATGCAAATTTTATAATAACATAAAATTTTTCAGACACATGATTAAACTTAATTTTTGATAAAATTTTGTTTCAGCTTTATTATTTGCATGTACAGTCGGTAACAAAAGTGTCCGAACACTAGCAAAAATTCTTATGTAAAAATAGTACACTTCGTACGGTTTTGTTAAATAAATCCTTGTCGAATCCTGTTCTTAGTCAGTGTAAGAACATGATTCGATAAGGATTTATTGAACAAAATCGTATGAAGTGTACTTTTTTTACATAGAAATTTTTGCTAGTATTCGGACACTGTAAACAACTATATTTCTTTTTATGTTGAAAATAGAAAATAAGCATGTAAACGGTTTTTTTTTTTTTTTTTTTTTTTTTTTTTTGCATTTATTTGGTACTTATAATTTTAAAGTTAATATAAGTTTTTTAATTGATATTGTTTAACACGTAAGTCAAAAATGTAAAGGTATGTTTCGAAAAGGCATGCATTATTTTATACTTAAAAAATAATAAAAAGTAATAATTGTACGTGCTATAGTTTTCTTTCTTTCTTTTTTTTTTTTCTGTAGTCTTAAACAGACAGACAAACATTGTCTTTTAGTACAGGAGTAACACTTAAATTTGTTTAATTCAAAAAAAAAAAAAAAAAAGAAAAGAAAAAATTATTAATATTACACGTGTATGAAGTTACAAATATTATCTATAACAGGGTTTAACCTGGCAAAAAAATTACTTTAGCATTTTAGCGAAAATAGGCAAGCACTATTTTAGCTTTTTCGAAAGTTAATTCTTTGGATACCATTGATTTCTATTACTTAGCTTTGTTATACTCAGTTTTGTTTTCTATTCCTTTTGTTCATTAATGATTTTAACCAAGCATCCATATTTGTGACTTTAAAAATATGAATCAGGGAAACTATGTTTTGATTTTATCAATAGAAAAAGAGGTATTTATATCATATGCGTAAAATGAAAAAGCAATTTAAAAATCAAGTAAAGTGTAGTGGTAGATAATCGTGAAATACTAGTGCTAAAAATGCTTCTATGAAGCAAATTCTGAATTCTAACATACTTTTAAATATTTTTGCATTTAAATTGAATCATTGAAAAATAAAAATAAATCCAAATTACTATATATATAAGGATTCCCAAAAATTTCAGTCCTTTCGTAGTTTTTGCCTGCAAATATTACAAAAAGAAAAGAAAAAAAAAATCTGAATTATTATATAGAGATATTTTATACAGTTATCCAGTTTTAGCTTTTTAGCGAAATTCTGACCGACTTGTTTCAGCAAAATATGATACCTTTTAGCAAAATGCTAAAAAACCTAATGGCAGTTTAAACCCTGATCTATAATATACATATATACATATGTACATAACACACGACATACATAAATACATATACGTACATGAAAAATAAATGATGATGTGAAATTCATAAAGATTGAAACTCGAAAAAGTTTTCCTGCAGATCCCCATACATTTTGTTAAAATTGGAAAAAATGTAAAAGAAGTTACAAAATATTTAATTAAAAAAAAAAAAAAAAAATGGAAAATTAGTATTTTTATTATCGAGAAGTACACCTTTAAAGATATAGCAGCATAACAGCGGCAAAATACGTACAAAGAAGTTCGGGGAATGCAAAAGGGTATTTTCGGCGAAATTCTTATTAGCAAAAACCTGCTACGGAAAAATTCGAAGAATACTTAATCATATGAGTAAAAATAGTCAGTGCAGCTCTTAAAAAAAAAAAAAATCTCGTAATATTTCGTGTAAATATCTCGTATAAATAATTTAGCCATTTAAAAAATATTTAATGAAAACTAATAAGGTTATATGTGCAACCATTTTAATATTTATAAGGGTTAAATATAGATATATGCGATGTCAATTTTCCAAGACTGACTTTTGATGATATTATTAAATAAATAATACATATTTTTCACTTTATTTGTACAGAAAACAAAATTTGCATTTAAACAGGTGAACTGATTATCTAATAAAATTGTCTAGAAATATCAAGAAAGGTTTGTTTGCGCCAAAACTACACATTAAGCGCTACAGTTTTTCATAATGATTTATATATATATATATATATATATATATATATATATATATATATATATATATATATATATATATATATATATATATATATATATATATATACGAGGTCTGTCCAATAAATACGCGAACTAAGGCCATAAAAAGTTTATTTTGCAAAATTTAGTCTATATAGATTTTGTCCCCTTCAAAGTACTCTCCATTAGTTGCTTATGCACTTATTCCATCTTCTTTTCCACTGTTCAAAGCACTCTTCGAAGTCCTCGGCAGTCAGGCCTTTTAGTTTTCTCGTCGTTTCTTGCTTTATTGTGTCCACATCTTCGCAGTGATGTCCCCTCATCACACTTTTGCATTTTGGGACTAAAAAAAAGTCGCATGGGGCGAGATCTGGCGAATAAGGAGGATGATGAAGGATGGTGATTGAATTTTTTGCCAGAAACTGGCGAACAATTAATGCTGAATGTGCAGATGCATTGTCATGGTGAAGGATCCATCCATCGCCTTGAGTCAAATTTCGTCGCACACGACGCACGCGATCTCTCAAACGCTTGAGAACTGTAAGAAAAATAATTTATTATTTTCGTCAATTTCCATTTTCGACACACAGTAAAAACAAGGACAACAGAAACTAACACAATTGCAACAATACGCACAGCTCGACGATCCGCCATGCACTGATGGTTCATTGGATCTCAGGCAACTAGCGCCGCTAGTGAGCGAGGCTATAGTCCGCGTCATGGCCGACAGATGGCACCAGTTCACGTATTTATTGGATAGATTTCGTATGTATATTGTATCTCTTACTATAAAGTATATATTGTTTTTCAACTATTGCATATTAAAATTGAGATTCTATTGATTTGTTTAGTAAAACAACATATATATTTTTACGTGAAAGTATTTTCTTATTTTACATTAAGTAAAACGTAAAACTTTTCTAGGATTTTACAAAAGTATTTTTCAGATCAAAGCAGCCCAAACTTACAATGTACATGAACTACTAGTTTAAAAGAAAGAAAATAATTCTTTGGACTTGGCAAAAGCAAAAAATATATGCTTACTCCCTAATATCTTTTTTACATCCAATGAAACTGAAAGGTGTTTAGGACTTCGGTTTGTCTGTATATCTACTCATCTGGCTGCCGGACTGTTTGCTCTTTAACTTTCATAAATATACATAGAAATCCTTGGTTATTCGCATTACTGTTGAAAATGGTACAAATGGTACTAATGATGTGAGTACAGGGACACCCAAAAGTATCCCGATATATTCTGTTCTGTGGGAGGTATTCTATAAAACATATTTTAATGATGCATACTGCACGAAACATGTGAAATTAACACTTATTATTCATATATACAAAAGCAAATTTTCTGACGAACATGGTATGATTAACATTAAGGTTTATAGGGCCATACAAAAGAATTCACACACATTAGGGGATATAATTGCAAACTGCAGGAAATGCATTTTTCTTATGGCATTTTTTAAATTGTCGGACAATGGTTTAAAATAATTAAGTGTCTGTGACTGCTTCCATTTTTTGTTAATATTTATATAATACTTCAAAATTTAAGACTGATATGTATGTATACATAGAAGTCGTTCACGCTTTATGAAAATGATTTTATAATTTATTTTTATTTTTTGCAGTTTGGGGTAAAAATTTGTCTGCTACTTTTTCTTTTGATTGAAATGTAAAAATGAAAGATTTATTTTGAAAAGGTAACCGACGACAGCTGAACTTGACGACAATGATCCAAAAACAATACTTTCTCCACCTTTTGAGTAAGAGAAAGGAAAAATGACCAATATTGCTCAGCTGACGGGAATGATCGTACGACATGGCTTCGTCAGTGTACAGAAAAACTCCCAAAGGGATTCATGATAGTTGCAGGATTTTGTTACAACGGGAAATTAAAAATAAAAAAAATTTTAAGTTAAGCAAAAATTAATTCACTCAATTAATCAGCAAAATATTTTAGAACCAATTTTTGAAGAAGAAATCCCAGCCTTATATGGAAAGGACATGGACAAAGTTGAGCTTCATATGGACAAAGCCTCTAGTCACACGTCTAAATCAACTGTCGCTTAATTTAGCAAAGAAAGAATCAGAAACAGAAATAAAATGTATTCCATTTAATGAAATACCTGTAAAATCACCTGACGCTTCTTCAATGGATTTTTGCGCTTTTGTTTTATTAAAATGAGCTTTAGAAAAACGGCATCCACGAACATTCACTGTAAAAAAAAAAAAAAAAAAAACCCTTAAAAGTACAGAAAAATCTGGCAGCTGGGGTGCCAGTATTTCTCCGTCAAATATACAGGGCAAAACTGTACTTTTAACAAAAAAACTGTTTGATTTACAGGATTCCTGTGTAAGATATATATCTGTGACACAATTTTACGTTTTAAACTGTATATTTGATGGAGAAATACTAGCACCCCAGCTACCAGATTTTTCCTGTATTTTTACGGGTTTATTTTTTGCAGTGTTGAATGGACTTTGGAAAGCGGTACAAGAAAAATGGGATAAAATTGACATGGCAGTACTAAGAAAAGTTTTACTTTCATGGGAAATTTGAGAAAGAGCTATTGTCAAGAACCATGTTATGAGATAGAAGCAAATCTACACTGTAAAAAATAACGGTAGTTTTTACAGCAGAATGGGCTGGCAATATGGGTGCCAACACATTCTGCTGTTAGAAAGAAGTAATTTACAGCGGAAACAATTGTAAAAGAGTCTCCCTTTACAGATGTTTCCGCTTTAAATTGCCTTATTTAACAGCAGAATGTGCTGGCAAAATATAGGTGCCATCACATTCAGCTGTAAAAACTACCATTATTACTTTCTTCTATATTCAATAGAAGAAAGTATTCATCTATTGAATCTTCTATTGAATCTTCTATTGAAAGAATCTTCTATATTCAATAGAAGAAAGTATTGGATTCGTAAACATTTTCGACCTCGGGTTTTTGATGGATTTACACGTTTTGAGAGCTGTAGAACACGATTTGACCATTTTTAGAAAATGTCTGTCTGTCTGTCAGTCTGTCTGTCTGTGTGTGTATGTGACAAAATTTTGTGGCAACTGTATCTCAGGAACTATTGCACAAAATTTCATACAAGTTGGTATGTAGTTGCACCTTGACATAAATTAGTGCCTATCAACTTTTGGTAAAAATTGTTTTACAGGTTGCGTTGCCATCCCGCTTTTTCTAAATTTTTAACATGGTGATATAGGACAAAATTTTGTATAAATGTGCATAAAGAGAATTATTTTTTAGTAATCATTATGAAATTTTCAAAAATTATTTATAATAGAGATAGTCAACTGGGAAAATTTTTTTGTATGTGTAGAAGCCTCGCCAACCCCCCTGGGGGGGGAGTTCCCCCAATGAAATTTTCCAAGTTAAATTTTCAAGATGGGTATCATTCGAAAGTTCTCGTCAATACCTTTAAAACGAATGGCTGAACTATAAATCTGTGATAATTTAAAACAAAGTTATCGATTTTTTTTTTTTACTTTTAACGAAAAAAAACTTAGAAAAAAATCGTATTTTTTTTTTTTTTTTAATATTGTTACTGAGTGGATTTGTATAGGAAAATATAGAAGAAAGTCTTGTGGTGGCCAAAACATACTAGTTTTTTACAGTGTACGCAAAAATACGGTATTTATACATAAAATTCAACTATACTAAAATCGTTTCCATAAAGTGTGAAATTTCTGTATATATTCAAGCTCACAATGGCACTTAATTGAAAATAGTATAAGTAGTACAAATGCACACAGGGACTCACAAAAAATTTTCGATGCATTAAGCTCTACGAGATCTATTTTAAAGGTATATTTTAGTAGTATTTTTATGTTGCACATAACATAATAAAAATACTATGCATTATCCAGATACACAAAACCATTGTTTCCTACAGAATAATGTATTATTATCATAATTGATTGGTTTAAAGGACTCTTTAGTGTTGTTGATTTACATTATGGTTTATAAATGGAGATCCATTGTAAATTTTAAGTGTTGTGAGAATATTTTTTAGTACATTATAAAATGCATATGCAAATTTCGGGTGGTATACAGAGCTAAACAAAAATAATCTTTTTAATGCTTTCTCGTTAGAAATAAAGCTCTAAAATTGCATTTGTGGGA
Source organism: Salticus scenicus (assembly GCA_963930645.1). NCBI lineage: Eukaryota > Metazoa > Arthropoda > Arachnida > Araneae > Salticidae > Salticus > Salticus scenicus. Next base: position 125,004,902 of record OZ005655.1, on the reverse strand, counting down.
CTCCTTTCTTCATAGTTAATAACAAAATACATTTTTATAGGTTTGCTTTTTTTCTTTTTTAACAGTAACTTATACAAAAATATTACTTACAAACTTTGAATAAACACCATAAAATGCAATAAACTCGCAACAATTGTTTCGGGTCGAAAAAACACACGACACTTCATCAGGCGAATAAAGTAAGCACGAGTGCTGCAGTCAAAGCGGCAACGCACAACGACCCGAAACAATTGTTGCGAGTTTATTGCATTTTATGGTGTTTATTCAAAGTTTGTAAGTAATATTTTTTACAACGCCAGTTTTGTGGTGCTTTTTTATTAAGTAACTTATACAGTTGATCTACTTTTTTTTTCCGTGTGTTTTATTCTTTTGGCACCATTATTTCAAAAGGTATAAACTTAAATGATATTATAGCATTAAAATCTCTAAGAAAAATTTCTTTTTGAAAATAATAATAACAATATTATAAACTCACGAAAAAATATGGGAATGCTGCGACCCCTGTTATTATTAAAATTATTATTTGAACAACTTCCAAAAACATGCAAAATATAGATAAAATTTTATTTTCATTATCTCAATATATGTTTACGATTGTGATGTGAGTTTTTCGATTAAATTAACCGTTTTAATTATTTTGTTCAATTGATATACACTCACGGAAACCATGGATAAAATTTTGCTTTCTTTATTCCAGTACATTATTTTGGCTATGATATCATTTTCAGCGGTATTGTCGGGAAACTTGGGCTTTTATTACTAAGAAGATAATTTCATTTACTTTTTGCCAATTGATATAAATGTATATGCTGAGTGTATTTATCATAATGTAAAGTAATGTAATGTAAAAAATAAATATGAAATTTAATTTGCTTTGTTTTAAATCTATGCAATATTAAAGTTGCATAAAGTAAATGAAAATGTTAGCTATAATATAAAGATTTGACGTCACATTTAAAAATTAAAACTGCTAGCTTTATTTAAGTTCCGTAGCATTAATAAATGAGAGTTAATATAATTTTGCTATGAATTTTTTGTAATTGGCGCTCAAAACATAATATTTAGCAAACTTTTTGTGGTTTTTATGTTACGACTCAGCAGATAAAAATTTACCACTGAATTATTATTAACTAAATAGTACGAAGGGACTATTGCTTTCAGTTGGACATTTCAAATGGTCATCATTTGCTGTGTTTCACATTGAATATGTCAGGTCTTTCGCTGTACAAAGCTATTTAACCAATCGCTACGAAGATTGGTAAACTTATTAAACAGGACAAAATCTAGCTCTGTATTTTTAGTTCAATAGGATAGTTTTTTTAAAAGGTATAAAATAAAAGCTGTATTTTAACTTTAAAAGCATTAAACGGGAAAGACAAGTTGATACCAAAATAATAATAATAATAATAATACATGTACACATACACATATATATAAGAGAATAAATTTGTTTGCACGTGAAGGCAATATATTTCTTTTTATGTCAAAATATATCAACATGTAACAATTTTCTTTTATTTAAATTGAGGGACAAGAATAATTATTGTATGTAATTGTAAAATCTTTTACATATTTAAAAGTAAATTACTAACTATTAGATTGTAATATAATTAAGTTAAACAAAAATGCCTTATTTCTCAGAAAAATTTCAAACCGTTCAAATATGATATTTAAAAATGAAATAAAATAAAATGTTCGAATTAGCTATTTTTCTTACATGCGTCATACTTCTGGCGCCATTTTCATTAACTAAGGTTTTTTGTAGACAACCAGATTATGAAATAAATTATTTTTCACACGTTCTTACAGTTAAGTAAATAAAAATAAATTTGAATTTAATTCATTAGGTTTATTTGTTGGTTGGGAAATCTAATGTTCAATTTAATTCAGAAAGCGAGAAAGAATTCATCGAAGGATTAAAATGGACCTTGATTCACGAACTAATCCAAAACACTATACGACGAGAAGCCGTACAACAATAGACGCAATCTTTTCCAATAAAGGTTTGCGAACAGGGTTTTATACGAATGTGTACTGTTATCACATACATTTATATAGAAGAATAGACAACGAAAAAAGGTTTTTAATACACAAAATAGTCCTAAATAGTACTAAATTAAATTCTATCTCTGACGGAATCTTTTCTGGAATATTTATAAGCTAATCGTTAAAGAAACTCCTTGAAAGAGATTCCTTGTGTGAGAAATAACATTCTATCCAAATAAATACATTTTTGAATAGAAGAATCCACCATATTTCGATAGCAAATTATCTAGTAACAACATTATTTCAACAAATGAAAACTAGTATGTTGTGGCCACCACAAGACTTTCTTCTATATTTTCCTATACAAATTCACTCAGTAACATAAAAAAAAAAAAAAAGATTTTTTTTTTTTCATTAAAAGTAAAAAAAAAAAATCGATAACTTTGTTTTAAATTATCACATATTTATGGCTCAACCATTCGTTTTAAAGGTACTGACGGGACTTTTCGAAAGATACCCATCTTGAAAATATACTCCCCTCGAGGGGGGACTTCCTCCCCTGGGGGTGGGGGGTGGCGAGGCTCCTACACATAAAAAAAAATTTCCCCAGTTGACTATCTCTATTATAAATAATTCTTGTAAATTTCATAATTATTACTAAAAAATAATTATCTTTATGCACATTTATACAAAATTTTGTCCTATATCACCATGTTAAAAATTTAGAAAAAGCGGGATGGCAACGCAACCTGTAAGACAATTTTTACCAAAAGTTGATAGCACTAATTTATGTCAAGGTGCAACTGCATACCAATTTGTATGAAATACTGTGCAGTAGTTCCTGAGATACAGTTGCCACAAAATTTTGTCACACACACACAGACAGACAGATATTTTCTAAAAATGGTCAAATCGTGTTCCACAGCTCTCAAAACGTGTAAATCCATCAAAAACCCGAGGTCGAAAATTTTTACGAATCCAATACTTTCTTCTATTGAATATAGAAGGAAGTAATAATAACTACTCGATCGTTAAAAGTTAAAAACGTTACAAAATTAACATCGTGACAAACTATACAAATTAAGCTTACACTCTTCATTAAAAAAAAAAAAAAAAAAAAAAAAACTAATTTCTAATTACAATCAACATAGTAATTTGAAACATCGTCTGAATAAATCTTTTATTTGATTGAATAAATCATAGGTAAACGGTTTTATTTTTTTTACACAATGGGAAGTACTACAACGAAGCTCATTCCCCGACACACATTCTCTCTTCTACCAGCCGCTACCAGACGATTTGTATTCCGTGCGGTTTCTCTAATCACCCTAATGCTTATCCACTCAATTATTAATGGTTCCCCGAGCGCTTTTTCATTAAATAGCAATGATTTCTCTCGGGGGAATCTCCCGAATAAGTGGATTACGAAACGGACAGATTGCGCTGGTGTTTTTCAAACAAGCGTTTTTCATTTACAGAGTGAAAAGGTGAAGCTCGAAAATGGATGAGAAAAGGTTGGAGAAAATATATTGAAAAGATAACATGAATTATGTGATAAATAATCGCGTAATTGAAAATTTAATTTTTTATAGAAATTTTTCCTTGAATAATTTACGTTCACAAAGATATATTGCTGATTTAAACATTTTTACATTTTTACTTACTCCTGTATTCATAAGAAGGAAAGATTAAATTTGTAAAATATTTTGCCCTCTGACTTTTGGCAAAATTATATGTTTTAAGAAATCCTGAGCATAATTTGACTTATTTTTAGATTATTGTCTGTCTAAATATTATGCAAACGTTTCGAGTGCTGTGCTGAAAATTTAATAGTATGTGGAATTACATAAATTTTATATTTAGCTTCACTTTGTCATAAACTGGTACTGAGTAAATTTTATTTTATATCCTGAATAAATGGCATAATTGTAATTTACTTTTAAAGATTTCTGTGATCATTGTATTTCGGAATCTAAAGTAAATTAGATTAGGTACCTAAAATTTTATTCTATATTAGTTAAGTATGTAAAATTTTACTGGGAAGAAATATTTTGAGGCAATATTAGTGCCTATTATTATTTTAAAAAAAAAAAGTTGTTTTGAAACAACTTTTTTTTTTTTTTTTTTTTTTTTTTTTTTTGTCGCACAGAATTACTCAATGTGTGTAAGATGCTCATTATGAAAATACGGGCTGATTTAATTTTAATTTCGATAACTCAACAAAGATAAACTTTTAACGTTCAACAGTTCCGCATTAAAAACCAAACTTTTAACTTTTTTTTTCTTACAGTGTAGGTTCTTCTGCATTATCAAAAATGTCGAATTTGTCAATGGCTTTTTCATTTTAATCATACGCTATTAATATAACTATTATGTTGTGACCGTCTTAAAACATTTCTCTATTTTTTATTTTATTTAAGGGGACCTGGCACTTTTGACTTGGCACCATTGAAGTGGCTTTCATATAAAAGCTTATATTTCCATTTAATATTTAAAACTGAAATATATTAGGTTTGTTTAATAATATACAGCACACATTCAAACCGTGTTTTCTCATTATAAAAAAAAAAAAAATGAGTTAGTGATTTTTCTTTAATCTCAACATAAAATAGTACGAAAATATACTATTATTGTTAATTAAAACTAATTTTATCCCATTATAAACTTACTTAGAAAACTGAGGTTTCAATCAAAAGGTGCTTCCTCCAGAGCCTGTCTCCATTCAAATGGTAATTCCTCCAGCCAGCCAATCAGAGTTGTTCTTAATGGTCATGTGACCTGCACACGTACCAGTATTTATGCTTGTTTATTTTGTTCATGCTACGTTGGTTTATACTTTTTCATTCAAAAAGTGCTTCCTCCACACTGGAAATATTCAAAACATGTTTCCTCCTCAGGTTTTCGATCAAAACATGATTTCTCCAAATTTCAAATGCATATTTCTAATTAATTTTAAGTTCATTAGGTAAAGTATGTCTACATATCTTCCTAGAAACCAGTAATGCATCTAAACAAACAATAATTAGAGTTTAAATGTAGATATATTTTAATTTATTAGTTTTTTGTGTTTTCTGATAAACTGTATCCGAAGAAGAAAACACGGTTTGAATGTTTGCTCGTCATACATATTCAGGAGATAATTCTTATGGTTATATATAGTGTAACCACATTTCCTAAGACTAACAGTGAGGACGAGTCCAAAGACTTGAAGGGTGACTAGTTGGCCGACAGGTTGGGATTTGCTAAACATCCAGTCATTCACAGTGTTCCCTTATCTCTTATTTTCTCTCAAAGACAAGGTTATCACCCCTATTTTAACGCTGGACTCATTCAGTCCACACATGCGCAGAAGCTATGATGGTTGCAAGAAATGTGTAGTTAAAGAATATATATTTATTTACAGATTTGAAATCTTTAAATTTCGATTTTCCAGTTTGCATTTTTTTCGTGAACTCTTTATTTCTCTTTAGAAATAAAGCTATAAAGATGATTAGGTCTCTTTAATGCATAACTAAACACAAGATATATTTTTGTAGGATTGCTGCTTTTTATACAATATATTACAAAGGCGATCTTTACGTGAGGCTACACAACAGCAATCTATTTTAAGTTTTTTCTTCAAAATAAAGGAAAGTTTATAAAAATGATTTTTACGAATTTACTTCCTTCCTGATTAAAAACAAAATATTTTTACTTTCTCCTCTATATATCAGTAGAAAATATTGGATTTGTGAAAAATTTCGACCTCCGGTTTTCAATATATTTTTACGTTTTGAGATATGCTAAACATATGATTTGACCGTTTTTTGAAAATGTCTGTCTGTGTGACTGTGTATTACAAATATTGTGGACGCACTAATAAACGAAATTTAACCAAACTTGATTTTTAGTTGTACTTTAACATAAATTGTTGTTGATTACATTTAGGAGTCAATTACTCAACAAATGGCGCTGTCATCCCATTTTTTTTACTTCCCGAACATACATATGTAAGGAAAGTATTGTAATCATGAAAAAATTCAACTTTGATATTTTGGTGTATTTATACGTTTTAAGGTCTCTTGAGTTCATTTTTCTGTTTTTACGGTGATGTATGCATGTGTGTGTATGTGTGTGAGTGAACACAAAGTAGAGTCTAAACGTTTTGTTCAAAAAGCTGAAAGTTAGTACGTATGTTATAGTTCACCGTAGCACGAACCTTATAGATTTTGGGGAACCTATATTGATCTATAGAATCTATATCACTTATAGTTTTTTTCACAAGGACACAAAGAAACATTTTTCATCATTATACATGGAGTATGGGCTCAAGTTATTTAAATTTCAATAGCGTCTAAACTCTAATTCGAATGAATTGAAAATTTATGTACACACAGAAAAATAAGTTGGTCACAGTGACCTGACAAAATGCTCAACTGACAATACAGAATTGACTAACCAAAATTGCTGACTAGCCAAAAAGTGTACTTGCTGAACTAGTCACCAAATCTGAAAAGTGTACCTGTTGAACTAGTCTTAAAAACTAAAAAGTGTACTTGCTGAACTAGTCACCAAAACTGAAAAGTGTACTTGCTGAACTAGTCACCAAAACTGAAAAGTGTACTGGCTGAACTAGTCACCAAAACTGAAAAGTGTACTGGCTGAACTAGTCACCAAAACTGAAAAGTGTACTAGCTGAACTAGTCTCCAAAACTGAAAAGTGCACTTGCTGAACTAGTCAAAAAACTGAAAAGTGTACTTGCTGAACTTGTCACCAAAACACTATTCCAGACTAGGAAGGTTAATATTATCAGACAAAGAAGGCTAGTCGACAATCATAATTACCTGACCAGGAAGGTTAGTCAACAACCGCAGTTGCCAGACAAGGCAAGTTAGTCATATTTTACACTTGATTAAGAAAGTTAGTCAACAGATCCCAGGTATACTTCTATTACCAGACTACCGTAGGTAATGGAAATATTGTATTCGATCTAAAAATTCAAATTCGAGTTTTCACTTGATTTACACGTTTTAAGGTCTCCTGAGTCCAAAACAGTAGTTTTTGGCAATTGGTCAGTGGTGTATGTATGTGTGAAATTTTCTGGTTATCATATCTCCTAAACTAATAAAGATAGAATTACGAAACTTCAGAATTGAGGCAGGTTTGGTGTACAGATGAATTTTCTAAATTTTGGTGAAAATTGGAAATCCGGAAGTGAGACATCGGAAACCGGAATTGGGAACGTAAGTCAGTATCTCAAAAATTCCTCCAACGATTTTCTTCAAAGTTGCCATATAAACACTCTATTAGATGTCCTTTCGAATGATATAGTTGGTTAGTTCAGGAAAATTGATAGGCGATCTATATAAATAGCTTAATTTCCGGTCTCCTTTAAAAACGGCTGTACTGAATATCTTCAAACTCGCCATATTCAATCTCTTTTATGTATGCTTTTGTATGTAATTATTGTTTTGCAGTCAACAACTGAGTATGCTAAGTTTTGGTAAAAGTTGGTATCTCAAAAACGGCTCTAACGATTTTCTTGAAAATTGTTACATAAATCCATTTTAGATATTCTTTCTCATGTATTACATGGTTATTACAGGAAAAATGACAGTCATCCTGATTAGGTAGGTCAGTTTTAGATCTCGGAAATTGGTCTTTGAAAAAATAACTCTATTATTTTTTAACTCGCTATGTAAATTCTGTTTTACACACACACATACATATATATATTAGCTTTCTCCTACAAGAAATTTCTTTTGTGTATACTTCGCTAGGTCAATTTTATGTCTTCGCTGACCACATTATTTCTAAAACATGCATATAATACGTGTAATAGTGGGTAGTGGAAGTCGTGTGGTTGTTTCACACCAGATTTTTTTTTTAGATAAAGTGATCACAAGATATAAAAGTGACTTAAAGAAGTAGAAACCTAAAATTTTTCCAGTAAGAAAAATTTTATACACATGTAAAGACATATGAAACGAAGCTTACATATAGCGAGGTTAAATATATATATATATATATATATATATGTAGTTATTTTTTTGAAACACCAATTTCCGAGATCTAAAACTGGCCTACCTAATCAAGATGACATATTTTTCCTGTAATAACCACGTAATGCATGAGAAAGGATATCTAAAATTGATTTATATGTAACAATTTTCAAGAAAATCGTTAGAGCCGTTTTTTAGATAACAACTTTTATCAAAACGCAATTATTGACTGGCAAACAATAATTACATACAAAAGGATATTTAAAAGGGAGTTAATATGGCGAGTTTCAAAAAATTCCGTGCAGCCGTTTTTAAAGGAATGCGCTTGCGAGACCTGAAATTGAGCTATTTATACTCCTTTCAATTATCCTAAACCAACTATATCATTCGAAAGGACATCTAACAGAATGTTTATATAGCAAATTTGAAGAAAATCGATAGAGCCGTTTTTGAAATACGGTCCCACTTCCGGTTTTTCAATTTTTACCAACATTTGGAAAATTCATCTGTACAGCAGACCTGTCTCGATTCTGAAGTTTTGTAGTTCTATCTTTATTAGTTTCGGAGATATGATAGCCAGAAGATTCCACACATACACACACACACACTGACCAATTGCCAAAAACCACATTTTTGGACTCAGGGGACCGTAAAACGTGTAAATCAGGTGAAATATCGATATCGAATTTTTGGACCGAATACAATACTTCCATTACCTATGGTAGTAGGGTGATGAAAGTAAAACCCCCCTAAAATTTAGGTATATTTTGAGATAATTAAAATCAGTATTGTAATTTTTACACATACATTTAATAAATCTCATTTCATTATTATATTTATTCTCTGCTTATTTTCCGTCTATATATTTTACAAGAAAATTGTTCAATTTTACATTTTTCTTGTAAGTTCCTAAAAATAGTAAATTTTTAACAAAAAGCCAGTAGAAATAACCAAAAAACAGTAGTCTACTGGTAAACACAGTAGAGTTGGCAAGTATGCAGATTAATAAAAAATTTAATTGGTTAAAATCCTTCATATTTTATGAGGAATAAGAGGTTCATATTTGTCTGCAGAGGTTTTTGCAAAAGTAGTCTTAACCTCTTTACTTTTGTAATTGTTTAATCTCCCCCCCCCCCCCCTTTTTAAGGTGTTCAACCTTGAAAAAACATTTAAAAATTTTTCTGAAAAATATTACTTGTCCATCAACTGGAATAAAATACTCATAGCTGCCAACTTTTTCAATTTATTCCGGAATGCTGTTAACATTTGCCCTTTTCTTCATACCACATTCTTAATAGAATAATTTTCTTTAGCATGTAATTACAATTAAATATGAAGACAATTACTCCTCAAGGAATATGGGCGAATATAGGGCGATATACTAACAACATTCCAGAATCAATTAAAAAAGTTAGCAGTTATGAATACTGGAAATTTAACAAACTACTGAAACAAAGAATTTGCTAGTTTAATCATTCTTCCCTATATTTATTTATCATTAACGCATGCATTTATCCAACACTTTTTTATCAAGGCATTCCAAGAGGATTGTGGCGCCACATGATTTAGTCCACTTTTTATGCACATCCTCATATATGGATTTAGAAATATATATTTTTTTTCTCATCGGTGCTTTCGGTTTATACGCTGTGGTTACAAAAATAAATGTAAACTTTTTTTTTTTTTTTTTTTAAGTTCCTTTTTTTTAATATTTAAGCCACCTGAATATATGTATATATTTTTTTAAATAATGGATTTTTTCCACCTGATTAAAATTACAGATAAGTACGACGATACAATGTGCTTTAACAATTGATACAGACAATATAAACAATATGTACAGTATAGACGATACAATGTACTAAACTATAAATAACATCGAACTCCAAATTTCAGGTTATTTAAAGTTTTAAAATCATAAATATTAATGATATACTTTTTTTTTTCAAGGTGAGGGTGGACATAAAATTTGCATTAAAAACACTTTAACATATATAATAAGAATTTTTATTTTTAATCATCTCTGTAAATTTTATTCCCAGAGAAATTTTAATACATCATTCTTTAAAACAAGAATTTATTTAAATAAGATTTCTCCTTCATTGAATCTATGTAATTGAAATAATACATAAAAGACAAAAATCAAGATAAAAATAATTTTATTGAAAATTATAAATGTTTCATATTCATGAAGAAGATTGCTCCATAATTTACATAAAAATTAGTCATAATAATAATATAAAAGCACAAATATAATTAGGTAATAAAACGTAATTTTTTTATGCCTAATAGCTCTCCATGATGGCAAGCCACTGAAAATTGTAGGAATAGCACCACCTTTAACAATTGGTTTATTTCTTGGGACTTCATATAACTTTCCTTCTTTTTCATCAAAATATGTTATTGTTTGTATAATTCCACCAGGTTTAAAATAGAGCTCACAAACCTTAAAAAAAAAAAAAAAGACATCAGGACATTACTAAGAAATACGCTATATGAGGTGTAAATTTCACCTCATTGCATAGGTTGCATTCAATTAAGAAGTTGCATATATCATAGATGGCTTCATTGGAAATCAAATAAATCAATGAGGAGACGAAATATTCTATCAAAACCTTTCTTAATCTATGCATAAATTATTATATATATACTAGCAGGCAACGCCCGCTTCGCTGGTCCCTATTTTTAAATGAATCACTATAATTACTGAATTCTCAAAATTGCATTAATTTTTATCACGTGAAAAAAAAAAAAAAAAAAAAAGAGAGAGAGAAACAAAATCTGATTAGGAAAAATGTCGCACCGTTGTTCTCACTGCCTTCGGAAAAAATTCCCAAAATACTCCAACTCTTATTTCTGTTATTTTCCCCCTTCGCCCCCCCTCCCGGCTATCCTAATAATTTTACAATTTCGAAAATATCCGCAATCGATTTGTAAGTATCAAAAACCTATCTGTACCAATTTTGAACGGCCTAGCTGTATTTCTATTTGTTTTTGCCCATAGCCCCCCTTACCTCCCCACCCCTCCTAATATATTTACAAATTCGAAAATATCCGCAATCGATTTGTAAGTATCAAAAATCTCTATGCACCAGTTTTGAACGATCTATCTCTATTTTTATTTTTTTGCCCCTCCGCCCCCCCCCCTTCCTGCCCCTCCCAATAATTTTAAAAATTCGAAAATATCCGCAATCGATTTGTAGGTATCGAAAACCTCTATGTACCAATTTTGAATTATCTAACTCTATTTTACTTTTTTTGCCTCTCCGCCCCCCCCCTTCCCGGCCCTCCTAATAACTTTACACTTTCGAAATTATCCCCATTCGACTTTCAGGCCTCTAAAACCTATCTGTACCAATTTTTAACGGCCTAACTGTATTTCTATTTGTTTTTGCCCATAGCCCCCCTTACCGCCTCACCCCCCCTTCCCTCCCCTCCTAATAATTTTACAAATTCAAAAATATCCGCAATTGATTTGTAAGTATCGAAAACCTCTATGTACCAATTTTAAACGATCTATCTCTATTTTTATTTTTTTGCCCCCCCCCTTTCTCCCCTCCCCCCTTCTCGCCCTTCCTAATAACTTTACATTTTCGAAAATATCCTCATTCGACTTGTAGGCCTTTAAAACCTATCTCTACCAATTTTGAACGGCCTAACTGTATTTCTATTAGTTTTTGCCCCATAGCCCCCCTCCTTACTGCCCCACCTGGGGGCTGAATTTCTAAAATTCCAGAAATTAGTTTTTAGATATTTGTATTAGCTAGAGTAAAAATTTCATGTATATCTATTTTTTTGTTTTAGATATATAGGATTATGCGAAATCACGTTTTACGCATGTGAAATCACGTTTTGCCCCCACGCCCCCCTTGGGGACCGAATTTCGAAAATTCCAAAAATTGATTTTTAGACGTTTGTATTAGCTATATCTTAAAGCAAAAATTTTACGGATATCTGTTTTTTTTTTTGTTTGAGATATGAAGGATTTTGTGAAATCACGTTTTACCCCCCCCCCCCCTTCGGGGGGCGAATTTTGTAAAACCACTTCTTAGTGGATACCTACGTCATAGAAAGAACATTGTCACAAAATTTCATGCTTGTAGGTCCAGGGGTTTGGTCTGGGCGATGATGAATCACCCCCTCACTCACTCCCTCAGTCAGTCAGTCAGGAAGAACGATTTTATATATATATAGATATGTGTGTGTGTGCGCGAAAACAGGGCAGTTTGGAATCGCCTAGCAGAGGCCTTCATCCTGCAGTGGATTGATAGAGGCTGAAATTGGTAATGATGATATATATATATTGTCATACAACACCATACCTTATAATTCGTATAGTTACTTTAGAAAAGCAAGCACGAGATTTTTTTTAAAAATCAATCTGGTTTTATTGATTTCTTTTAATTGAATTATTATTTTTTTAATGAATATATCCCTGTTAGAACACTATTGTTAAGCATATTTGAAAGTTGACAACCATATTATAAATGCTATCGCTGCATAGCAGCGCCACCTTTCGAGCGGTTGACACCAAAAGTTGATAGGCACTAATTTAGGTCAAGGTTCATCTACATATAAATTTATATGTAATTCTGAACAGTAGTTCCGTAGATACAGTTGCCACAAAATTTTTGTCACACATACATACACACACAGACGGACAGACAGACATTTACTAAAAATGGTCAAATCGTGGTCTAACCTTTCAAAACTTGTAAATCCGTCGAAATCCGGAAGCCGAAAATTTTTACGAATCCAATACTTTCTTCCATTGAACATACAAGAAAAAAAAAAAAAAAAGATGTAATTACTAATTGTATTGCGTTAAAAATCTGAAAAAAAAAAGACTAATAATAATGATTAAACACTTATGTGAGTTGTGAACTTCGAGATTGCAAAAATCTGCTTCAAGGTCAGTGATAGTAGTTCATTGTTTAATGCTTATATTCTGGAAAAAAAAAAAAAAAAAAAAAGTATCTTTATTTATTTCATTTTTTCGACGGGAATGTTTATTTACTGTAATAATTTGGGTTGCACGGATATATATGATTCGCAATTAAACATCTGCTTTGCTTTTATTTGTTCTAGAGAAGACGATAAAATAAAGAATATTATTATTATCAGCCTTGATGGAATCCGTTTCCTAAATGTGTTTATTTTATATTTCTTTTTACTTTTGCAATCGTAAAAATTTTCAACTTTCGCTTTTCAATGGATTTACACGTTTTGAGGGCTCCAGAGCACGATTTGACCATTCTTAGAAAAATATGTGTCTGTGTGTGTGTGACAAAAATTTTGTGGGAATTATCTCAGGAACTACTGCAGATAACTGCATATAAATTTATATGCAGATGTACCCTGGCCTAAGTTAGTGCCTATCAACTTTTGGTATCATTTGCTCAACAAGTGACGCTGCTAGACTGCGATTTTCACAAATTCAGGAAAGGCTATATCTCAGAAACTACTAATCGAATTTGCATATAAATTTATATGCAGATAAACTTTGACGTAAGTTAGTGCCCACCAATATTTTTTGTCAACTGCTCAACAGGTGGTGCTGCTATACGTCGACTTTCGCGTTTTCAGGGAAGGCTGTATCTAAGGTTCTGTTGTGTATAATCAAATAAACTTGACACGCATCAACGTAGCCATTATATGACATTACGCAGATTCAATTTGGATGCATATCAGCCAATAAGTGGCGCTGCTATTCTGCAATTTTCTCTGAGAACAGGATATGGCTATATCTCAACTTCTGTGTCATATAACTGTACAAAACCTGATATATGAGGTAACCATTATGAAGAAGCATTTATTAAGACTTTATTTATAGAGAATTAAACTGTCTTTCTTTTCTTATTATTAGTGTTAGTTTTTTCTAAAATGAAATTATCTGCATTTATTATGGTAGATAATTTTAATAAATAATAGTTTTAAGAAAACATTTTTACTGGGCGAATGAATTTTCCTATAGGAAAATATAGAAGAAATTTTTGCGGTGGTCGCAACATAATAGCTTTAAATGAAATCACGACAAGTATTTCCTCTATATTTGCTGTATATACAAGTATGAATGGAGGAAAATTCAAAATTTCCTTCACATAAAAGCGAGGATTGAATTTTATTAAAAATAAAGGTATTTAAAACAACAACAACAACAGCAAAAAGTATGTTGTAGCCACCACAAGACTTTCTTTTTATATTTTCTAATACAAATTCGCTGAGTACAAATAATTTATTAAAGATCTTATTTATTTAAATTACCTACCATACTGAATGCAGACAATTTTCATCTTAGAGAAAAATTGCATTGAAAATACAAAGAAAGACAGCTTTATTCTTTATAAATAATACATTAAAAAATGCGTTTTCATAATGGTTATCTCATATATCAAATTTTGTACAGTTATACACCATAGAAGTTGAGATATAGCTTTTCCGTTCTCGGGGAAAATTGCAGTACAGCAGCGCCACCTATTGGCCGATATGCATCCAAATTGAATTAGCATAATGTCTGATAATGTTCTTTTCACATATCATTTATTATTATTATTATTATTATTATTATACGCAATAGAACTTGAGATATCTCTTTTCCTTAAATTATGGAAATCGCTATATAGCACCGTCACCTATTGAATTATTGATACCAAAAGTGGATGGACAATAATTTATCTCGAGGTAGATCTACATATAAATTTATGTGTAGTAGTTCCTGAGATATAGCCTTCCTTTGAATTGTGAAAATCACTGTATAGCAGCGCCATCTTTTGAGAAATTGACATAAAAAGCTGATAAGGACTAGGTTATGTCAAGGTGCATCTACATATGAATTTATATGCAATTCTCTGCAGTAGTTCATGAGACATAGCATTCCCTTAAATTGTTGAAATCGCTAGAGATCCTGTATAATGTAGTTTCCTAATATATGGTCATGGTCTCTAGAAATCGCTGTATAGCAGTGCCATTTCTTGATGGATGGGAACCAAAAGTTGATAGGCACTAATTTATGTCAAGGTGCATTTACATATAAATTTATATGCAATAATGTGCAGTAGTTACAGAGTTGCAGTCGCCACAAAATTTTTGTCTCTCTCACACACACAGAGGCATATCTAATATTTTCTAAAAATAGTCAAATCGTGTTTTGGAACTTTCAATACGTGCAAATTCATCGAAAAACGGAAGTCGAAAATTTTTACGAATCTAGTACTTTCTTCTATTGAATATAGAATAAAGATTTAAAAAAAAAAAAAAAAAAAAAAAATGTAAATTGTGAAATCTTTTCAATTTCCAGGATGTAAATACGAGGTTATACTGTATTTATTTAATTTAGATATTAATAACAGTCAAAAAAGATTTATAATACTTTTCTAATTTTCATACAATTTCTACAAAAGATACATATTAGTTTCGTTGAAGAAAAGAAAACAGATCCATACAAATACGGATCTATTTTTCTGGATACGAATAGGGAGCTCCGATACATGTCTAGCATGTGTTTAATGTTTAAATTAGTTACAGTTATAAATATGCCTATAAATTTAGATTTATAATTGTAAAAAATATTTTGAAAGGTGAGCAGTACGATAGCTGTGAATTGCAGTCGTAGATCGAATGTGCGCTATCGAAGATAAACAAACACAGAGAGAAAAAACACACACAGAGAGAGAGAGAGAGAGAAAAGGCTGATCGTCTGTCTGTTGTTTCAGAAAGAAAATGAAAAAAGGTTTATCAATTATTCGCACCACAGAACTGGCGTTGCAAAATAATACTTACAAAACTTTGAATAAACACCATAAAATTAAAAAAAAAAATCGCAACAATGGTTTCGGGTCGAAAGAGCACACGACCCTTCGTCAGGCGACCAAAGTAGGCACGAGTACAGCAGTCAAAGCCGTGCATTACCACTTTGACTGCTGTACTCGTGCCTACTTTGGGTGCCTGACGAAGGGTCGTGTGCTCTTTCGACCCGAAACAATTGTTGCGAGATATTTTATTTTTATGGTGTTAATTTAAAGTTTTGTATGTATTATAATATTCATGCCCACTTAAATAAATTATTTTAAATTACTTGTTGTAAATTATAAAAAAAGTTTTATTGTTAAAATGGAAATGTTTAAGTTATATATACCATTAATGATAAAGTTTATACACCTTTACCGTGTCTTGATACTATTGTGGGGAAGAAATGTTACGTATTAATGAATTTAAAAATTTTTCTGGGGGAACTATATTTGACAATTTATAAGTAAATCATTCATAATTACCTGTTGCAAATTACTAACATATATTTAACCCACTATATCTAAAATTAGTATATGCTGTAGCCATTACAAAATTTTCTTCTATTATTATTTAATATAATAGCACCATATATCTGTTACAATGCACAAGGTAATTAACACAGCTTCTCACAAATAAAGATTTTACAAACTAATTTAACAAATAGATGCTGTGATACTATAACTATCTGGAAATTTACAAAGAGTAATAGTAGCGCGGCACGTCATCTGATGTACACCCAAATTGGTTCGGCATTGTTTTTAAAAAGCTAGTTTGGCATAGTTTTTGATGTATAACATACACCTTACATATCAAATTCGGTGCACATACATATCATAGAAGCTGAGGTATGGCTCTCCTATAAACAGAGAAAATTGCACCATGCCAACGTCACCTGTCGGCCGATATGCGTCCAAATTCAATCAGCATAATAGTTCATAATGGCTGTTGCACATATCAAGTTTAGTGCATTTATATATCACAGAATCTCAGTTACAGTATTTTCTTAAATGTGGAAAATTGCAACATACTGGCATTACCTGATGACCGATATGCACCTAAGTTGAACAAACATAGTCTTTCACAATCGACTATTTGAACATTAAGTTATGTGAAGTTCTACACAATAGAAGCTACGATATAGTCTTACCTTAATTGTGGAAAATTGCAGTATAGTAGCGCCACTTCTTAGATGATATGTACCAAAAGCTATTCAGCACGAATTTATGTGAAAGTGCATCCAAATATAAACTTTTGTACAATTCTGTTCATTATTTTGTGAGATACAGCACCCAAAACATAAAATTTTGATTATACACAGACAGACATCTCCTAAAAATGGTTTAATCGAGTTTAAGGAAATCTCAAATTTGTAAATGCACCAAAAGCCAGAAAAAGAAAATTTTCAAAAATCCAGTACTTCATTCTTATATATGTAGAAGAAAATCAAAATGAATTTTAAGTTATTGTGGAAATAGCGTATACAACTAAATGCAGGGCCCTATTAAGCTTTGAAGCTAGGGGAAGCTTAGTATCATTTCGGGGCTCCCTTTGATTTCGGGAAATCTTGTTTTCCTATTACATATTGTAATATAAAAATGCAACTGATAAAAAAGTTTTGTGTGTTTATGTGTATATATATATATATATATATATATATATATATATTATATATTTTTTCATTCATATATCTAGGTGGTTTCCACCCACAACTTTAAAATCGTATAACTTATTAATTAAGAACATTCAAATTTTTGACGTTAAATAATAGAATTTTCCCAAAATAGTGGTTATTTTACCTTGCTTTAGGTGAACTTTCTCAGAAAAAATTCAATCTCAGTGTGAAAATCTAAAATAGAAAATTCAAGACCCTGTTTTTAGTCATTTTGAGGCCCCCTGTTAAATTTTTAAGAGCAAGCTTGTGCTTCCCGAGCCTTTTGGGTAATCAGGCCCTGACTAAATGTTTGCAATCGACTACTTAATTCATAGAGCATAGTTAAAAGAAAAAAATGTTGTTTAAATTGAAATATCAAATAGTTTTTAAATTTAAATGTGTTAAGAATGAAACAAATAACATGAAATTAAGTATACATATTTTTAACAAGATATCCTTTGATTATCACGAATACTTAATATGCTGCGCATGAACAATTTGATTTTGAATCGAGAATACAGTATCTAATAATTTAAACTCATATTATTTTTGATTAAATTTGTATTGAAAAAAATAATAATAATAATTAAAAATATCAACCTTTTATTACAATCATCAATCATTTGAATGAAACAAGTAACATGAAGTTGAATATATATATATTTACCAAGATATTTATTATTTATCGCTAATAATTAATATTGTATACAAGAACAATTTGACTTTAAATTGAGAACAGAATATAGTATGCAATATTAAATTCATATTATTTTTGCTAAAAGTTGTTTTGAAAAAAATTGGTATCAAACATTTAATGATAAAAAGTCTTTTTTTTATTACATACTATTATCAACCATTTGCCAAAATTATTTAAATTAAAAAAATTATTTATTACAGGAATTTAAAAAAAATAAATAAATAAAATAACAGATAAACGAGAAACCTTTACATTTTTTTAATTTATCTCATTAAAAAGTTTAAATATAAAAAAAAGTATTAATATTATTTTTTATTGTTCTAAGATAGATATAATGTTGCAAACGATAATTTAAAAAACATACCTTAAAATTCGGAGTTCTTTCAAAATCACCATGGATAGCATTTTTCTATATCTTTCTTAAATTGACGTCCTTTGGAAATCCAAATACCTTCTGAACCATCTTTAGGGAAAAATAAATCATTACTATTCTGTGTACAAAAATATTAATATGAGCTTAATGTTAAAAGTGTATGTAAACAACTATAGCTTAGACAAATTAAATATACTTATTTTTTTTATAATACAACGATACGTAAAACTAGATTTAAAATAACGTGTTTTAAATTTTACACATTTTAAACAACTTTATAAATTAGAACAAATTCTAAATACGATTCATATTGTTAGAAGATTGCCGAAGCTTTAGAATTCTACAAATTTACAATTTACTATTCTAACAAAGCTTACAATAAAATAAAGTATTTAGCACTTACTTTTGGCTGTAAACTCGATTCGCTGATTCTGATTACTAAAAAATCTCTTGTTCTCTTTCTAAAATGAAAGTCACTCCAACGGCAATTGCACTATCCCGCCAAATGCGATGAGTTTATTCTTTATTTTTCGATTTCGGTTGACTAACTCAAGTTGTCAGAAGGAGACAAAAAATAAATAAACAAATAAAAAAAAAAAAAGTTAAAAGAAAAAAAAATAATAATGCTGAGCTTTTGGACTAGCCAAACAAATTTTTCTTAGTCGATTGACAAAATAGGAATATTTTTTTTTATTCTCTCATCTGACTAACCTGGTCAAATTTGAGGAAAATGAAAACTGTACCTGGAAAGTTAGTCATCTGACAAGTTTTAGAGCCAAAACGGATCATCAGACGAAACACATTAAAGATACATGGTAAAATAAAACGACTTTTGTGTCTCATGACTAGATGGGATTGTCAGGTAGTGTTTTGATTGTTTAAAATTTTGCGTAATTTTGTGCAAATTTGTCAATGTACTTGACAAACGTTTAGTGTCACAAAGATGGCACGTCTCTTGACAAGTTTCGATTTTTCATTTTTCTGTGTGTACAAAATTTATGTGCAAAAGTTTCGGGCCAAACATTTTTTCGTTAATAATTGTTGCATGAATAAAGATTAAAAAAATTGTTGTATTATCATGTAAATTAAATGAATTATATTGTCGAACTAAACGACTTAGAAATTTTTTTTAACAAAAAAATATTAAATTATAACAAAACATATAAAATTTATGTGATCAAAAGTGTCGGATCAAACAAACTTGTAAAAAACGAACTATCAAAATAGCAAAAAATGTATTATTTCTAACACATCAGAAGGTCAAATAATATTAATATCTTGTTGATATGCCCTTTGAAGCTATCACAGCAGAACATCGATGAGTCATCGACTCTATTAAAGTCTTAATCCTTGTACGGTCAATTTTTTGCCATTTCTCTTGAACTTTTACCAATAAATCGTTTTTATTTGAAGAATTAATAGATCTTACTTTTACTTTTAGCTCTTCCTATAAATGTCCAATAGGATTTAAGTCAGGAGATTGGCATGGCCATTCAAGGAAATGAAATTTTTACAATTACAAATTCTGGAACTAGTCTAGATCGAAGTTTGGGGTCATTATCTTGTTGCAAAATCGACCCTCGTGGCATATTTGGGAACACATAGGGAAGCATTTAGTCCGTTAAGATGTTTTTATATATAACTTTATCAATAGTGTCTTTTATTGCTATTAAAGGACCAACGCCTTTAAACGAAAAAGCTCCCCACGTCATGATGTTCCCTCCTCCATGTTTTACACTCAACATCTACATTTGATATCTAGAAATATACCTGGTATTGTTTGGTCGTCGAACATATCTCTTTCCATCATTTTCAAAAACATCGAACTTTCTTACGTCTGAAAATAACACTTTTTGATTTCTATTCTTCGACTGTCCCATATTCATGTGCTTTAGCAAATACTAATCTTGCCTTCTTCTCCTTTGTATACTAATCAATGGTTTCTTTGCTCCGGCGCGGCGCATCTAAAACGTCCAACTTGGTTTAATATACGCCAAAAAGTAATACGACTAACATCAACAAAGTTTTCCTCCAGTAAATCACGCGCTATAATAATTGCAGCATTCCTCTTTGAATTACAATTGCCTTTCTCTTAATAACTTTATCAACTGACTTAGTCATTTTTTATGGGTCTGTCAGGTACTGATTTGACTGCTAAAGGGTTTGTTTCTTTCCATTTTTTAATAATATTATCAACAGTTGTTTTTCCGATAGATATGTTGAAGCAATATCACGAGGAACTTTGTTAATCCTTGTGTAATTTAATGAGAGTTTCACGGATCCGCAAATAAGTGCGCTTCGGCATCTTGACTTCACAGTACTGACACACAAGTGTAAACAAACTCGAGTTCCTTCTATATTGTAGTCTTCCGTCCTAAAGGGGCCAGTCACTGTGAACAGCACTGCGAACTTTTAATTGCCTGACCCGGAACTTTTGACGAATGAATTTGTATGTATTTCATTATATATTTGAATCCCTTCATTGTAAAAATTTACTTGTTATATATTTTGAATGTACATTTGATAAAGTTTACGGTACAATATTTAATTTCTTTTTATCTTTATTTATCCAAAAGCTGTTGGTGAAAATTAGTTTGGCCCGAAACTTTTGCACGCAGCTGTAAATGTTATAGGTCACCCTCGCATGAACTGGATAGATTTTGGTGAATCTAACACTTACAGTTTTTTTTTTTTTTTTTTACATGGACACAAAAAATAATTCTTTATCATTATGGCCTAATAGCTCAAATTACTTAAAGTGCAATTGTGTCTAAACTCCTTATTCGATTGAGCTGAAAATTTATACACACGTTGAAGGTAACCGTCGCACAAACAGCGTAGATGTTAGTGAATCTTGCACTAATAGATTTTTGCTGGGACACAACGAAAAAAATCTTCATTATAATCTATGGGTTAAAATTATTTGAAGTACAATAACGTTAAATTAAACAACGTACTGTTATTGGGAAAAATACTGAAATACCCTATTATAACTTTCTCTTTTGTATATTTAACTACTTCTCTTACTTTAATTTATTTATACAACCGTTAATTACTTAATGTTCAGAAAGTCGAGTGGAGTCACTCCCGAGTTTTTTCATAATTGTTAATATGATAGAATAAGACAAAATTTCGTATAGATGTATATCATAAGAAAATTATTTCAACTGTACAATGTGAAATTCTATATTTGTGTGTATGTATTTATAATAGTAATATTTAACCAAAAGCAAGAATTACATATATGGAAGCATGAATATCCCCCCCCCCCCCTCACTCTACTGGAAGTGAAAATTTTCGATGTGGGTAACTTTGAAAAGAACTCATCAACACGTTTAACACAAATAGTTGAACCAGGGATCTGAGATAACTTAAAACAAAATTATCGATTTTTTTTTTTTTTTAACCCTTATCCCGTTAAAAAAAATAAATAATAAATAAAATACATAAAACTGTTTTTTTTTTTCTGACATTTAGCATTATATTTCTCTGTGATGAAAATCCTCTTTATTCATCCTAACAA
Organism: Salticus scenicus; assembly: GCA_963930645.1. Taxonomy (NCBI): domain Eukaryota; kingdom Metazoa; phylum Arthropoda; class Arachnida; order Araneae; family Salticidae; genus Salticus; species Salticus scenicus. The sequence continues at coordinate 124,982,902 of OZ005655.1, read as the reverse complement.
TTAATTTATTTGATAAATAATAATTTTAATAAAACATACTAGTTTGAATTGTCCTCGCGGAGGCAAAATACATTGAAGGCTAAACAATGCAACAAGTAGTACAGTCGGTAACAAAAGTATCTGAACACCAGCAAAAATTCCTATATAAAAAAAGTAGAGTTAATACTGTTTTGTTAAAGAAATCCTTGTCAAATCATGTTCTTAGTCAGTTTAAGAACATGATTCGACGAGGATTTATTTAACAAAACCTTATGAAGTGTACTTTTTTTACACAAGAATTTTTTGCTAGTGTTCGGATATTTTTGTTACCGTCTGAAAGTACATTTAGAAAGTGTTCAAAATTAATTTTAACCACGTGATTTTTCTTTTGTCTTTCTTTCTTTCAGTACAACGGGACTAATTCTGTCAATCTGCGATTTTGCGTTATCGCTATTTGCAGTGTTCCATCTTAAATATGTCAGGATACCTGCCAATATCCAATTTAATCACTTAATTTCCTAAATTATCTTAAAATATTATGTGAAATCTGTAAATATTTTACATTCCTATTTTGTTTTATTTTCTATTTATTTATGTTAATGGAACAGCATAAATATAGAACGATATATGTCATGCATTATTATTATTATTATTATTATTTATACATGTTGAAAAAAATTATAAGTAAAGTAAATTTTCAAATATTTATTGTGATAGGCATGACGCCATGAGTAAACTAAGAAATTTACTTGAAAATATCTATCCGCGATTGTAATGAAATGCTCGCCCTCTGGTGGGCTAAGGTGAAATTATCATACCACTGGAAGCTTTCACGCTGAAACTATGATAGAACAACAAGAAAGAACAAAATACATATTGTTTGTTTTCGTTAGCTGTGACCCTGCTCACCTATGCGCATGCGTGAGGTCTGCATTGATTTTGTTAAAATAGGGTAGAAGCGTAGAAGATGAGAGAATGTTTACATTTTACGAGTGAGAGATAAGTTGCGGTTTCTTTTTTCTTTTTTTTTCTTTTCAGGACATTATTGAATTTTGAGGCGATACTTCTTCGTTATATTCGTATAAAGGCAAAATGCTGATTTTTCCCCCTTGTAATTTTTAAATAAGTGTAGAAGATCAGTTTTATTCTTCGATGCAAAATAAAATCCGTAAACTTAAAAGTAAATGCCTGTTTTCTTTCTTCTTCTTCTTTTTTTTATTTTCAGTTAAAATTATTTTTATTTGCTTACTTGATCTCTAAATTCGTACTATATCTGTCATACCTGAACACTTGTTTCATGCACTGATTATAGTAGTAAATTAATTAAAAATGACTTAAATTAGGTAAAATTTACATAATTCATTAATAAAAGAAGAGAAAAAGAACAACGTTTACAGTAGACTTTACCTGTAGTAAAAGTAATATATTTTTTTCTTTTAAATTATACTGCTAAAATAAAAATACCATATTTTTGGATCTCTATTTTACAGAAATTTACAGAAAATCGTATTTAAATCAAATCATTAGATTTTTTTATCATGATTATTTTACACCTTTTATTTTAAATAACTTTAAATTCGCGTAAAAAGGTAAAATAAATATTGAAGACTCATAAAAAGAAAACGAACACGTGTAGAACGAAAAGCGCATTTGGCTAAGTGCCCATCTCATTCAACGCATCACCCCTTTTCCGAGTAGGATCGTTCCGCGAGAGGTAGACATGGTTTACGAAAACGGACAGTACACGTGGATATTATATTTACTAACAACTGCAGTGTTGAGAAAGCGCCATCTATCGTTCATTACAAACGCGGATAATTAACATTTTTAAAATTACTGAAAATAAATTTTCTAAAATAATGATGGCAATTTCTAACAAATTGAAATAAATAGAAAAGGCTTAAATTTAATAGAAGAAATGAAAATTTCTGAAAGTAAACAAATTTTGTGACATAAATTTGACTATACAAAAATTATTAATACTATAGATCTAAACATCGGAAGATTCCATGATTCATAATCTATAACTGGCATAACTTCAAAACTACTCAATAAAAATTCAAAAAGTTGATAGAAAACATTTTTTTTTTTCAATAATTAAAATAAAATTTAGAAAAATCGTGCTACAGCTTTAGTATCCGCGATTGTAATGAAATGCTCGCCCTCTGGTGGGCTAAGGTGAAATTACAATTAACATGCTTTAATTCGGCTTCCATTAAGCCGCCATTGCTTGCCGATGTTTAGTTTCACATATATTTATTGAATAAAAATGAATAAATATGGTAAAAAAGATAACACATACTGTTGTGTGCTACAGTGTAACTCCAAAGGATCAAGAAATCCAGAATTAAGCTTCCATTAATTTCCAAATGACAAATTTAAAATTTCAGTTCCTTCGGCTAATGGAAAGAAAGAATTAATCAGATGATTTGAAACTAATATTTGTTCAACTTCAGTTAAAAATCTACTTCCGATCGAACTTTGAATAAACTGAAATATTTTTTTCCAAAAGCAATCAATTTTCCATGATGTAATGGCGGAGAAACTATAGTACGAATATTAAGTAGAATAACAAAAAGAACAATAATAAATACACGTGGCTATTATATTTACTAACAAAAATAGCTGAAAAAGCGCCATCTATCGATCATTACAAACGCGAATAGAACCCTTGGCGAAATTTGAAATTTGGCACCGAAGTAGCTCGAACGTTTCTCGTCAAAATCTTTGCTTATGCAATTACGATAGCCATTTTAATGCACCACCAAAATGACAAAAAAAATTTAAAAGCCACTAAAAGGCTCCTATGTTAAAGCTATACCAACGAAATTTTAAAAAATGAATATACGTAGTAACCGATGCTAGGGAATAAAATACAGTTACTGCATGCCTTTATATGGAAGAAAAGATTAAAATAAGTCCTGCAGTATACTGTTTACACAGTATCTAAGTAGTTATATATTTTTTAAATATATATACATATATATTAAAACCTTTATATATATATATATATATATATATATATATATATATAATCGATTATTCATTGAAAAAAAAAAAAATCTGTCTTTATGGTAGCTAATTTGTGAAAAATTCCATATTTTGTGGTCATTTTTCCAAATGTGATTTCATATTATTGCTGTTCAACTAATTCAAAGTTAATTGCCGAAATGCATATTTTTCATGTTGTCGATTAATAAGATTCATAGAAGATCACGCAGGAAAAAAAAAAAGCATCTAATTGCCTATTTTTTTAATTCGGCATTTTATTTTGCTTAGTCGGCATATAGCGAGTGATAAATAAATTATTTTCAGTTATATAAGTTTTTTTTTTTTTTCTTTTTTTAAAGGAGTATCCTAAAGCGGATACATTATTTTTATTAAATAACTTAAATAAAAAGACCTTTCCTACTTTTTACCTATTGAACTCTTACCTTAAGAAAAACAGGTCTGTCAACAGATGATTCACACATTTTTTTATAGTCCAATTACAGTTATTCGTTTTACCCTTTTTTATTTTATTTTTGTTTATTTTTAAATGGCATGCCGGGGGGGGGGGAATGTGAGAAGGAGGATGCTTACTCGTACACACTATAATTGATATCGTTTGACCAGTTATTGATATGTTTTCTTTTAGACCCGTTCCAGGATGTAGTTATTTTTATCTCGATATTTTGATTTCCACAAAAGAAAGCAATTGATCACTGAGCTCTTGAAATCATCCTATTATTTTGAGTCACCATAAAGAATTGTTTTCGTATTTAAAGAAGAAATATAATCGATTATTTATGTTAGAAGATAAAGATTCTAGATTATAAAATTAGTTATCAGAAAAAAAAAGATTTTGTAAAAATACTATAACCAGACTATCATTAAAATTTCATGCGAATTAAAGGAATCAATCGATCATTTTGAATTTCCAATACGTCTGTTAATCGTTTATTTACGGTTTTACGTGGTGGTTTTATTTATTTAAATCGATAAAACAGCGTCTCGTCTTGCGCTTTTCATTGATACAGAAGTTTAAAAGAAACTTGTTCTTAATTGTCACTAAACGTATAAAAATTTCCTACTTTTTTTTTTTTTTTTTTTTTTTTCCCGGACCGAGATTTTTGCTCTTCGCAAATAAAAAAAATTTATTTTAATCATTATTATTGGCAAATTAGTCGTAGTTTTTCGATTTATCTTCAATAACAATAAAAATAGAGCTAAATTTATTGTAAAAACACATTCTGATGACGATTAGGATAAGGTATTTCAATTATGAAAAAAGGACCAAAAGCCTGATAACTGAAAGAAAACTGAAATTATGATTATAATAATCTTGCAAACCCTCACACTGCTTGCGAACTCTTACACTAAATTTATACAATAATCTATTTAAAAAAACTTTCAAAACCCAAATTCTTAATATATCATATCACATAAATCTTTTCAAAGTTAGAATAAAATTTAATTTGCAAAAAAAAAAAAAAAAAAGTAAATTTTTTGTTTATTAACCAAAATTGACGAAATTTGAACTGCAAGTTGTTCTTTTGTTGTACAGGCTGTATATTATTTTTGTGTTCGTGAGAGAAAATTAAAAAAAAAGGTTTTAAAAAAAACTCTTCAAAAATTCTTAGGATACTGTGTAGTCAACGAAAAATTTTCTTTTATCAATTGGCATCTTTTCTACTAATTATCTGCAAAAATTAACACTCCGGACGTTCGGGGTATCGAACGCTCGACCACCGAGTTACCAACACGGCGCTCTAACCACCTGAGCAACGGAGAGACAAGTGAAAAAGATTATATTTACCTTAAAATGGAGGCGCATTTTTTATTAGCTTGAGATTCATAAACATACCGTAGTGAATGTCTGCGCAGCATTAGTGCGACGTAAAACCCAACCAACCAATCGTAGTGAATGACAGGAAGTACATAAGAATTTGGGAAAAACAGATTATTAAAGTTCAAGCTCTGAGTTAAAGGGTAAAACATTCGAGTATTCTCTAAGTTCTTAAAACAACAGTTGAAATTTGTTTTAAAAACAATTTTATTTGGCACAAATTACTTGTAAAGGGGACTAATATCCCTTTCAAACCGCCGTTTTAATACTGTAGTTGCATCCATAAAAGTTTTAAGATTGTAATTAAATTTTAATATATATATATATATATAGTTTCAAATTATTTAGAGAAGTTGTACCTGAACACTGTATTAGTATATACTAATTTTGTGTAATCTTCCATATTGGCCCTTTATTTTCAACACATTACGTAGGGTAATTAAATTTAGCATAGTACAGAAAATATATAACACAATTTGAAATGCACTTCAAGCAATTTCAGAATCAACCCCTAATGTATCCGAATTCTTTTATGCGGTCTCTTAAAGCGAACAGTTGGTAAATGCCTTTCACATCATATTCTGTAACAAAAAGTACTTCTGTGCGTATAAAAAATGAATATCAATTTCATTATATTTAGGGCAGTCTAAAGTTATTAAAATGTACCAACAAAAAATCTTACTCATAGAAGTAATGTATTTGAATACTTTTATATGTCTTTGTACACCAACCATTTGTCCGATCTCAATAAAATCTTTCGTTTCACGTATAATATCGCCGCGTGATGCAGATTTAGAATACCAAATATGCACTTCTTTCTAATCAATGTTTTTGAGTTACGCAGATAAAAGACACACACACGCACCCACGGACATGCAGACAGATATAAAAGCCAATCACCAAAAACTTGATTTTCAGATTCGGGGGCTTTAAAACGTGCAATTCTAACAAGAAGTCAATTTTGAAAATTCGATCCAGGAACAATACTTTTGCTACAATATATGTGTAAGGGAAAATAAAAAGTGGAAGAAGAAAAATATCCGCAAAATTATCAAACTATTAAACAAAAGGTACGTCTTTAGATATTCAAAAAATCAAATTTGAAATTGTTACAAATTAAAATTAATTAATTAATTAATAAGAAAATTAATACCAGTCTATTAACCCTTCAATAAATTGTTAGGGGGATAATACTAAAAATGTAAAATTAAGGTTTAATTTTTATTTTGTACCCTATAGGGCAGTTCCTTGTTTGTAAACAAACATCTCAACTTTTATGAGTGGTTGGCAAAAAGGCTTGGGAAAAGCCAACGAGATATATATATTAGAGTGCTGATTCAATGGATGAAGAATTAGCTTTCCGTGGTTCAAGATGAATCACGTGACATGCTCGAATAGGTTGCTGTGTTTGGCCCTTTATCGCTATTTTGGCATTTAAAATGTCAGTTCGACAAATTATCATTATTATTAGGTAACATGACAGCCCTATGACAGAAATAAATTGTTTTAAAATAATTTTACACATATTTCCCATTTTAATATATAATAAAATACCTTTTTTTTTTCATCGTTTGCCAACAAAGTTTAAAAGTGTTTATAAAAGAAAATTTAAACTATTAAAGAGCTAAATTCAACAACAAATAATAATTTTTCAACTATTTTTAAGCATTTTATCGGTTAAAGTTCAACTACACAAATAAAAAAGAAGTAAAATCAAAATCAAAATGATTTAAAGCAAAAGAATATTAAACTACGTAAGTAAACAAAACATTGGCGATTATTACTTATGCGAAGAACAATCTCCAAACCGTTGCCATAGAAATTTACTGAAAATAAGCTGTTACCAAGGGAACCACCGAATACGCAGGTGCAAGGAGAGCATGTCACATGACTCATCTTGGACCTTCTCAAGGGTTACCATTTATCACTCTACTTTATATATCTCGTTGGGAAAAGCATAGCGATGGCGATTACTTGATTACTACCAACGGAAAATCAATGGTGGGCGGGGCGCGGGAAAGTCGAGCGCGCTTTTTTGCAAACCACATGACGTCACGAGGAAATGCTCTATTAATAAATATTTCTTACTCAATATGTGTTGTTTGGTGTGGAGTAAGACTCGAGGATCCTAAGAATCCTTTTACTTTTTTTTTTTTTAAATCCTAGCACGAATGATGTCTCGAAAAACATTTGAAATATATTCTTAAAACTTTATCTAATTCTTCACAAAATCTTTAAAATAAACTAGAATCATGGAGCTCAGTTGAATTTGGGATATATATATATATATAAAGTTGAATGCACATAAAAACTTGTGGCTTTTCGAATTTTTCTAATCAGACAAATTATTCTTTATGAATGATTAAGCGATTATAATGGTTTTATTAATATTTTCTAATAATTATTCTTTTCTAAAAATACCGTAATACTTTTAGGTTTAGCAATGCTACATCTATACAAATAACTTTGCCCATGGTTTTATTTGAATTTTAAATAATTGCCAGATTTAACGACTTTCTCCTTTAGCAATTTTTTAATACAAAAGAATGTGTGTATAAAATGAAAATGTGCATAAAAAATAAAAGTATTTTAAATTACCGTCTTGACATCGTTAGAAAATGTATTAGAATTTTTGTATTCTGCAAATCTGGCTAATCTTACCTTTCGAATGACACAACTTTCAACCCTTTACTCTCTTAATTAATATGTTAAAAGTGTACCACAAATTTCATGTTTGTCCCCATTAATACATAGATTATTTCATATTTATACATATTTTAATGAAGAATTCAATACAAAATAGTGCAACTTTAGAATTATTTATTACGTTTACTGATACTTTTCCTTAACTTTATTAATAATACAGGTCTGAAATAAATAAATGAATAAGTAAATTCAACTCGATGAAATATATTTGGTAAACTTGTTTTGAAAGATGCTGAATCCAAAACAAGACTTCAATTTATGCTCATCACCTAAGGTTTTTTTTGAAAAAGCATACTGTTTTTACTTTCTTCTATATGTAATATAGAGAAAGTATTGGATTCGTGAAAATTTTCGGCCTCCGTTTTTCGATGGATTTACACGTTTTGGGATGTCCTGAACACGAATTGATAGTTTTTAGAAAATGTCTGTCTGTCTGTGTGTACCACTTTTTTTGTGGACGCTGTATCTCACGAACCAATGAATGAAATTTATCAAACTTGGTATTTAGTTGCACCCTGACATAGACTGGTGGTGATTAGATTTGGGGATCAATCGCTCAATGGGTGGCGCTGTGATCGCACTTTTTGTAAACTTCTAACATGGCAGTATAGGACAAAATTTCGTATAAATGTGCATAATGAGAGTTATTTTAAACTTGTGATTGTAAAATTAATATGAATTATTGATAATAATAGTAGTTAACGGGAAAAAATTCTGTGCATGTGGGAGCATCGGTTCCCCCCCCCCTCCCCCTTCAAGTAAGAAATAATTAAATAAGTATTGAATATAGTTTTTATAATCAACAATAGGATGCCAGATTTCATATTGTCATGCAAAATTTAATTAAATATATGAGTTTTTTTTTTTTTTTTTTTTTTTTTTTTTTAGTAAAAATCATATAAGAAACAGTACAAATAATAATAATAATAATAATAAATTAAATATATATATATATATATATATAAATCATGCAGTTTTTGGTTGCTGACGTATCTAGTTTTAATAACTAGCAATGAAAATGGCCATATAAAATATATGGCATTATAAAATATATTTAGATTCATCCTCATAAATATTGTTTTGAAGTACGAAATAATTATGAAATATGGTTTTTATAATCAAAAATAGAATATACCATATTTTGTAATCACACGCAAAATTAAACTAAATATATGAAAGTTTATTTTAGTGAGTAAAAATCATGTAAGAAACAGTGTAATTAACCATGAAAATGGCCATAAAGAAATGTAAAACATATATTAATTTTTAGATTCGTTTCAAAACAAAAAATAATTATTGAATATGATTTTATAATCAAAAATAAAATACCACCAGATTTCATATTTACATGCAAAATTAAACTAATTTTTCTTTAAAATATTTTCTTAAAAAAATTAAAAAAAAAAAAAAAAAAAAAAAAACTATATGAGGGATTAACTAATGGGGAAAATTAATGGAATTGCTAGTTGCAATAAATTTGCAGCAAATTTGATACAACAAGAGTACAACTTACACGCCAAGTTTGGTGAAAATTTTGCGTTGTTTAAGTTGTCTTGCTACAGTTTTGTTATGAACTTACAGGCTTATCAAGCTGAACTTCCTGCAAGCTCAACCCCCCACCCCATTTCATTAATGCACCTACATTTATAAAGAATTTAATTCGGTTATTAAAAAATAATTCTGTTTTTAAAAAATAATTTATTAAAATAATTATTTAAACAAATTATCTTTTATGATAATGCAGATGATTTCTACATTTATAAAGAATTTAATTCGGTTATTAAAAAATAATTCTGTTTTTAAAAAATAATTTATTAAAATAATTATTTAAACAAATTATCTTTTATGATAATGCAGACGATTTCTATATTAGAGAAATAGTATAACACTAAATATCAAAAACAAAGTTGAATTTATTCTCAATATTACATTAAAAAAAAAAAAAAAAAAAAAAAAAAAAAAAATGTTGTTGTTAAAAATTAAAAAAATTGATAACTTTATTTTAAATCATCGCAGAACGATGGTTCAACCATTCGTTTTAAAGGTATTGGCGAGCTCTTTTGAAAGATACCCATCATGAAAATTTACTCCCCTCGAGGGGGACTTCCACCCCCCACCCCCCACCCCCCAGGGGGGAGGCGAGACTCCTACATACACAAAAAAAATTTCCCAGCTGACTATCTCTATTACAAAAAATATATATTCGTTTCGTTTGGTTGAGTGCAGTCTATAGATGTTAAACTCTACTTACCTGCAATTTCTCCCATAGAAGTAATGTATTTGAATACTTTTGAGTGTCCCTGTACATGAACCATTTACTTCATCTCAACGAAAAGCTTACTGTATCATCCCTATATGATACACATTTAGAATACCGAGTTTGGAATTTCTGCTACTATTTGTTCTTGAGATATGCTGATAACAGACAAACACACAAACTATTCGCTAAACACATGATTTTCGTATTCAGGGGACCTCAGAACATGTAAATATAACAAAAACTCACGTTCAAAAATTTGACCCTAAAGCAATACTTTCTCGACCCTATGGGTAAGAGAAAGTAATTATTAGTGAATATGTTTTTATAATCAACAATAAAATACTAGATTTCATATTTTCTCGTAAAATTGAACTAAATATATATATATATATATATATATATATATTTATTTATTTAGTGAGTAAAAATCGTATAAGAAATAGTGAAAAAAAAAAAAAAATGCAGTTTTGGGGGTTGGGGGTGTAATTTTAATAATTAAGTATGAAAATAGCCATAAAGAAATAAAAAATATATTTATTATTCGGAACATGTCGCTATTAAAAAATAATTAATTATTTATATTATGAATTTTTATAAATATTAATTTTTTTTTTTTTTTGTATCGGTAAAAGAGAAGGTAGAGCAGTATTAAATAATTCGAAAAGTTGTATTGTGCTGTTAACTTATTAACATTATTTGGCGTCGAATTCCACTCGCCAATTCTGATGCAGAATTTTAAATTTTAATAAGGTCTTGATGGTATCAGAAACTAATTCAATGAGGTATTAAACAGCAGAAGTTAAACTGCAAGTCTTCGCACATGATATTTACCTTCTAACTTCTAGCACGCCATTAAAACTTAGACAAACCTTACATTCTGATAAAATAATAATGCTGTTTAAAGCACGCGTCGATTCGCACCAACGATGTTTTTGTAATGGATGGAAAGACAGTAAAGCATCACGTGATTAAAAGGTCAGGTTGTTAACATCCATTACTTTATTAGTTATCTTTGTGATAAACTGTTTTAGCGTTGTTTTGTGCCTTTTCTTGTGTTTCTTTATACATATAGGCGCGATTCATATTACAAATTGTAAAGGGCACAAAACTATTGATATTTAAATTATTTTAAAATTACGTAGACTGCTTAGTTTTGGAAAAATTGTTTATCGTTTATTCATGGAAATTACCAGAGGCAGACAGTATTCGAATCTTCGTCTATCCATTAATGCGTCCTAACCACTAGCTAATTTTCAAATATTCTTAAGTGAAACAAACCAGCGAAGCTGAACGTTTATTTATAATTTACACATAAGCAGAACTTATATAATCCAAGGATCTCTTATTTAAAAATCTTCAGAATTTTGGGATTGATAAACGTGGGATTTAAGGAAACCGAAAAAGCCATGTCTCTGCCATGTTCACCAACATTTCACCAACATTTTTGTACATTTTTCTAAGAAATGGTGAAAGAAAGAGTTACAAATGTTTTATGGAAGCTAGAAAGACATTTTTTACGTACTTTCACAGAACATTTTCTTCCAAAGTGAAACTGAAAAATTATTATTAATTATTTATTGAAAATACTTTTTAATTAAAATTTTTTGGAAAATTTTCGCCACCTAAAATAAATAATTAGCAGCAAATCATCAAACCCCTAAGTTAAAGTGTACAATATAACGTAAGTATCATCAAATATCTGAGTATTTAAGTTTCATACGTATTGAAAAAAAGGAACACGAACCGGAAAAATCTATGTTTTGAGAAAAACTCAATTAAACATTTAATTGACAACAGTGAGCTATTAAGTGCATTTAGAAAGAATGAAATATTCCAATACATAGACAAATGTACACTTGAAGATTTTTTTTCTATCGTTTAATATGTATAAATCTCATAATTAAATTTTCTACTTACTTAGATAAAATGCTGTTAGTAACTCGATTTGTGTGAATTTGGAGTTTAAAAAACATGTGGATTTTTTTTTTTTTTTTTTTTTTTTTTTTTTTTTTTTGTTTAATTGATGGGGAAAATCTAGGCATTGTTAATATTATTTCTTTATTTCTTTTCAATGTTGGGTATTGTCTAAAATAGGAACATACACTGTATTTTTGGCTTAATTCAGCTATACAGTTTTAGTTTTCGGAAATCTTGCGATATTGAAGTTATTTTTTTCTGAAGGATATGTTCCCTGATGATGGAATCCTTCTAGTTTTGAGCATTTTTAAATTCCAATATAAAATTCATGGTTTCTGATGGTTAAATTTCTTAAATTGCAAACGAAAAATTCATCCTCTGTTGGCTTACGTGCATTGGGTCTAATAAGTAATCATTAGCGTATGTATTAATTTCAAATTTAATCTCCAATAATGGCTTTAATCAATTGATTTAATGAAATTAACTGAAATTAATTATGCAACCCCTGAGTGTTAAAATTTACCCTGATTTATAATTATAATCTGAATGTTGTTTGCATTGACAATGTACCTCTTGAATGCTAAATTTTATAATTTACAATTCACAACTTTAAATATACATGTATGTAAACATGTGGGATACATCGTTGGAGAGATAAAAATTTAAACAACTTGATATTATAAAAAAATAGAAACTGACTTTTGGTCAAATTTCGCTTACCTGGTTCACTAAATGCAAATGTTAGTAAGAATCACTTGTTAAAACAGCTATAAAATACAATAAATAAAAAACTGAAAAAACATCATAAAATGTCCCGTTGCCGCTTTGACTGCACTACTCGTGCTTAATGTTTGCCTGACGAAGGGTCGTGTTTTATTTCGACTCGAAATAACTGTTGTGTGTTCTTGCATTTTATGGTATTTATTCAAAGTTTTTTACTTATTACTTATAAACGCCAGTTCTGTGGTGCTTGCTTTTTTTACAGTTATAAAATATCTTTTAAAATTATCATGGATAAATCTGATTCTGATGGTACAGGTTTTTTATATCCGAAGTTAGATAGATTCGAAGAAAAATAGAAGAAAAATAGAAAAATTAGTTCCAAGTGTTTCGAAAATTGTCGATTTTCTTAAGCGTTAAAAATGTTTCATAAATAAACAGGTAGATTCTAACCGATGAATGCCCTTTAACGGCCCTCTTCACTCACCGTCGCCGGAAGCCCGAGCCAATGTTATTCTATGGGGAAATTTTCTTTACAAATAACTTATTAACTAATACATATTTTTAAATTCTGTTTTCACATTCAGAAAATTCCCAGCTGTTAAATTGACGGACCTTTTTTTTTTAATTTTTTATATTTTATTTCGAAGCTGCAAAATACGAACTTTCAATATGTGAAATTTTTTTCATTTTGCAATTTCAAAATAAAATATTAATAATTAAAAAAATACATTTTTGAAAAGGTCCGTCAATTTAACAGTTGGGAATTTTCTGAATGTGAAAACAGAATTTAAAAATATGTATTAGTTAATAAGTTATTTGTAAAGAAAATTTTCCCATAGAATAATATTGTCTCGGGCTTCCGGCGGCGGTGAGTGAAGAGGGCCCTTAATCCACGAATGTCTTCTAAACAATTCAATCAAACCATTACTTGTACAACATAAGTTCCGAAAACGATGTCAAATACATTAGACATTCAAAGCGTGAATATCCCTCGTTCAGGAACAGTTATCGACAGCTTGACCTCACATTTTCGCAGGGGCAAACACACAATTCGATGATCTCATTCATTCGATACTGGCTTCGATAATTATACATATTGAAAACTTTTTAAAACATTGTAGCAGATGTAACCAAGTATCACATGAAGAATTAGAAAAAAACATGGATAAAAATGACTAAAAATTGAGCAATCTCATATTAAAACGTACAGCATCATTCCGTTTTCAAGGGCATAGAATGAATGTTGCATGCAAGTAAGGTGATATTTCTGTAGTGCTGTACGCAAATTGCTAAAGATTTACAGCACTCTATGCCCTGTATCAAACATAAGACATGAAAATAATTTAAAACTAAAAGAGAAAGAAGAAAAACCACACTTTTATATCAACAATCACCTATTACTGAATAAACAAATTTATTCCTTAGATTAATTAATAAAACCAAAACTATTACTCACTCTACAACTGCCAAAAAACGCAGAAAACAGTTCAAACGCACTACCAAAGCCATGAGGTTGAATATAGTTAAATTTACAGTTAATTAAAAAGTAGTATTTATCTACTGAACTATTAAGTAAATTAAACTTAGTTTGAATTGTTTCTGATAATTTTGATAACTAATAAACCTTAAAATTAAAATTAATTTATTTGATTAAATTTTAATTCATAACATTGGATAAGTGCACCAGTGATTGACACTTTTAGAGCAATCTCTGATGTTTTTAATGTTCTAGTCATCAGAAAATATTTTTAGAAATCTTAAGTTAGTACATATGGCGTGAAAGACTTTCACAACCATATATATGTTAAAATATATACATTTGATAACATTTTTTTTATGAATTTTTATTTGACACCCACTCAATGTTCCAGTAATTGACACTGCCAGATTTTGATTTTATCAGTAATTGGCACCCTATGTTCCAGTATTGACATAAAATGTCAAAATTCTTATATGTAAAATATATGATTTTATTATTTTTCTTATTTATTAATTATTTCGCGATAGATGTAAATTACTGGAGCATGCCAATCACTGGAGCACCTACCTTACATTAATTTGAGATACGTAAATGTGCAATTCATTAGTAACATGCGAAGGTAGAGGTTGTTTTTATAGTTGCAAAAGAACAAAACAGGGAGGAATGATAGCGCCCTCTGTTATAGTGAAATAAAAAAGGAAGGTAATGACCAACATATTTATATATATACATAACCTTGCTGGCGGTGACTTCTTGCTAGAAATTTATAAATGATTCTTTAAAAAGAAAAAAAAAAAAAAAAAAAAAAAAGAAAGGTAGGAAAAAAAAAAAAAGAAAGAAAGAAAGAAAACAGTGGTTGTGTTTCTAATTTAGGGTTTCTTGATTTTGAAAATTATAAAGTGCCATTTTTCACCAAATTTTTTAGTCAAATTCGCCACGTATGTCGTTAAGACCGATTTCGTTAGAAGCCAATACACCGCTCTTATCTTCGTAGTATCTGTACATCTATTTTCACATCAACAACAATCCTAATGTTTAAAAGGAGTTCGATACCTTAAAAGAATATCTATTGCTGTGAATAAGTATTAATTAAATGGATATATACATTCTACGGGCTTTTAAAAATTCTCGGTGATGTATTTTTTTTTTTTTTTTTTTTTTTATAGAATATAAATAAATTCTATTATGTTTACTCTTTCAAGATGGTAAAAATATTTTTGCTCACTTCCCTTTCTTTCTTTTTTTTTTTTTTTTTTAACTGAAAAACATATGTATCCTTTATATATTACTATCTGCACGTAGTAATTATTTAAAAAAGTATTTTCTCGTGATGATAGCATCTGTACCCCAAAATTCGTGCATCTGTACGAAAAATATTTTAATAAAACGTTCTCGTAAAATTAAAATTTATAAACAAAAAAACCAAAATAAATAAATAAAACAAAGCTATTTATTATTATAAAAGGGGAAAAAAAAACTTTTGTAAAGGTTGTATTTTTGTTATTGATTTTGTATAAACCAATTTGAAATTTAAAAAGAGAAAAAAAAAATGAACAACTGTTATTAGAGTGTCTTATTTTAAATAAGCTGTATCAAGATAAAATCATAACTCTATAAAAACCAAAACATATAAATGACCTTTACCTGCTAGAATTATCAGATATGTTAAACTTTTCCTTTATTGAACTTTTAATGCGAACATTGTGCAAACATTTACGAAATATCAAAACCTGCCGAATAAGGAAGAAATTCAACTGTTAATGATGTCAATAAAATTAAAGAATCAAAAAGAATTATTCTGTTATCGAAAAGAGAAGAGAAAATAGAACAAAATAATGTTTTTTGCTATTTCATATTCATATTTAAAAACGTAATGCTAATTAGATGCAAAATAGTACAGGTTTAATATATGCAATCTGAACATTTATTTGATAATTTTCCAAAAGCTGCATAATAATTTTAATAAATTATTTTTAAAAAGGAAACAGTAATTATATATATATATATATATATATATACTAGCTGACCCGACAAACGTTGTTTTGTCATATAAATTATTTCTAGAGAATATTTTGCTAGAAAAAAATAACTAACTTATTGTAAGTGTGTAAGGATGTGGTATATAAGTGGAAGATGTATGGAGCGCTGTGAACGGTGAAAGAATATAAAAATAACAAAACACCAATCATTTATTTTTTTTTATTTATTAAAATTGATTCTCTAAAATTATATACATATCGCTACTTACAACAATATTACTAAAAAACAATATCAATCCCTTAATGCAACAGAGTGTACAATATTTTTTGTTATCCCATCTTTCGCCAATACAAACAAACTGGATGGTTTGCCCACTCGAGAGCCACGTATAATTGTCCGTGTGAAAAAACATGATGTGCTCAAATCTAAGCCACAGACAGACATCGTTTGGCCCTGAGACTTATTGATAGTCATTGCAAATGCCAATCTAATTGGAAATTGAGGGCGTTTAAATTGAATTGGCACATCTGTCGGTATAATAGGGATTCGCAGTAGTAATATATTTTCACTTCGGAATTTGTCATTTAAAATGATAGCTTCGATAACATTTTTCATTAATTTTTTTATGACTAATCGCGTGCCGTTGCACAACCGTTGTGGGTTCAAATTAAGAAGCAAAATAACCGGAGATCCAACCTTCAGTTGTAAAATATGCGGTGGCATGCCTGGTAAATCCAATGAGTTTAAAAACTTTGTTGGATAATTTACAGCTTCGGTGGCATCGCAAACTGTATCATTAGATTTGTATGACGCCAAGTCTCCTGGTAACAAATGTTGTATCTTGAGATTCAATTCGTTGACGTCCACATTTTTTGCTGCTAAAATTGCTATTTCTGCCAGCCACTCATGATTTGTGTATCGTCTGTGTATATCGGGAAATATCTGGTCAATAAGAGCATCTTGAGAATCAATGATTGTGCAGAAATCGGTCGGTAATTTTATGCATCCAGTTTCATCTGTAGTAACTTTTCCATCGCCGATATCTAACAATTGTTTTGAGAATGTTTCAGCGGATGGATCTTGAAGCTTTTGAACGACCAAATTTACTTTCAATTGTACTTTTTCAACATTACGCCACAATGACGATGATTTTAAGCACGCGTTGATCTCATCAGCGTATGTTGAACGCGGAATAACGGGAAGTGCTTGTCTGAAATCACCTGAAAAGAGTAACAGAGTGCCGCCAAATAGTTTGTCGTTGTTTTTTATATCTTTCAATGTCCTGTTCGACGCCTCAATCGAATGTTTGTGTGCCATAGTGCATTCATCCCAGATAAGAATTTTACACTATTTCAGCACTGTGGCCATGGACGATTGTTTTTTTATGTTGCACACTGCGTCTGGGTTATTTTGAATATTTAGTGGCAGTTTAAATAATGAATGAGCTGTTCTGCCTCCATCCAATAAAGTTGCCGCAATGCCAGATGATGCAACAGCCAATGCGATGCCATTATTTGATTGTATTTCGGCGAGAATTAGCGAAATGAGGAATGTTTTGCCAGTTCCACCTGGTGCACCCCCCCCCCAAAAAAAAAAAAAAAAAAAAAAAAAAAACTGCGAGCATGATGCGGTCGTAAATGGTTCTTTGTTCTTCATTCATTAGTGGGACATTGCGAGCAACAATCGCTGCCATTTCTACAGTATTGTATTGTAGTTCACGATTCAATTCAGTGCTTATTAAATCAGATGCATTTCGATTTGTTGAATGCATACCGAAATGACTGAGTGGTAAGTTGGCAATGATAATGCAAAGATCTTCAATAGCAATCAATGCTTCATTGTACATAGCGTCACTGAATACTATCGTTAGATCGTTGCACCGTGAACGATGTTGATGCAATATATCATCAGTCATTGAATCTTTGTGATTATCCCTTAATGTCTCTGCTCGGGCCGGGAAACATGTAGTCAACAGTATAGCGAATAGTAGACGAATTTGTTTTGCTGTACAGTTCAGTCCTACTTCAGCAAGCATACACTCCCACTGGTTGTCGTCTTCCAGCAAGCCGAGTGCAAGGCATGCATCTTTATACGTTGGATACTGTTGTCCATTCACTTTACGTAAATCTTGAAATGACAAAGGGCCGATGACATTAACCAATAACAGTCGAAGATAAAAGCACTCAGTCTGCCTTGGATTGACTGTAAATGCTCGTCCCAAGGTGTTTGATTTGAATAAACCGGGAGATGCATCAATCGGCGTGCCTTGCTTGCGGGGCATCCATTTTTTTGTTGGAGCCCATGTGAAATAGCGTGGTACTTCTGAATAGAGTAATGTCCGTGCAAAAGCACCAAAAGCATCCGCACGATTACACAATTCAAAAAATTCGGTGAGTGTAGTTTTTGGTGGATTTATAGCACGATCAATCGCTGTCTCGCTCGTGAAATATACGCGCTGGTCATTTTCAAGATGGACGGCTAAATGAAGAACTGCTGGATCCCGTTCATGAATTGGGAAACCAAAGATACGTCAAACAGCTTCATTGGAGCTGACGTACCGGCCAATTTGGTAAAGTGTTATTTCATCGTTGTTATTCACCGGAGGAGCATTCACATTGGTATTTTCAACTCGAAATACAGCCATATCACTGCCTTTATTCACATACTTGCAAATGTATATGATGCTCTTCACTGAACTGCAGAACTAAACATTAATATGAGCACCAAAAATAAATTCAAAAAACTGGCGTACAGACAATAGCAAGAAATTCGAACTTCTTCACACACTATAAGTTTTAAATCAGCACAACCGGTATCGAAAGGACGTAGCCTTTCTTCATCAGGTGCAAACACGGGCAACTGCCTTGGAGGCAAAAGCAAAACTGAAAGCAGGACAAAATCCAGAGGGGGAGGAGCAACACAAACAACCAATAGGAAGCAACATGCAGGACAGGACCAATCAGAGAGGAACACACGTACACACACACCACAAAATGAGGAGGGAGGAAAGGAGTAAACAATTATTATTATTTTTTTTTTCAATAATATTAAACTAATAAGTAAATTTAATAAAATCTATCCATTAATTATTATTATTATTATTTAAATTAGAATTATTTTATTATAACTAATATGATGTTATAAACATTTTATAAATTCCAATTCCCTTCAACCAAATCCCCTGTTCCTGAGCCAAACGCGTTTCCGAACTGGATTTTTTAGAAAATTTAGCTATTTACCTTAATCGTGATAAAATTGTCAATGAAAAATCTGATTCCACTTTGCTGTCTATAGCCTGGAAAAATTTGTTTAATTCATTTAAATAATTTCCTTCATTATGTTTATAACATCATATTAGTTATAATAAAATAATTCTAATTTAAATTAAAAAAATAATAATTAATGGATAAATTTTATTAAATTTACTTATTAGTTTAATATTATTGAAAAAAAAAATAATAATTGTTTACTCCTTTCCTCCCTCCTCATTTTGTGGTGTGTGTGTACGTGTGTTCTTCTCTGATTGGTCCTGTCCTGCATGTTGCTTCCTATTGGTTGTTTGTGTTGCTCCTCCCCCTCTAGATTTTGTCCTGCTTTCAGTCTTGCTTTTGCCTCCAAGGCTGTTGCATGTGTTCGCACCTGATGAAGAAAGGCTACGTCCTTTCAAAACCGGTTGTGCTGATTTAAAATTTATGGTGTGTGAAGAAGTTTGAATTTTTTGCTATTAATTTGAGCATTGAATGTTTTGCTCAGCAGAGGCGAATATGGGACCACCCAACGGTTATCAATGTCAATATCTATGTTGTTGACATAGATGACAGCCATAGATGATAAGATTGTCCGCCATTATCGGGATTTCTTCGACGATATATTGGATATCCGTCAACATTTGTGATCGTGAAATTTTTCGGAAAACTTTTAGTACATTTTCCATCTGCACAAATAATAATGGCCTAAAAATTCATTTTTCATTTTAACATAAAATAACTCCGTCGGATATTGACGAATTTTTTAAAAGAATATACTATTTTAACTAATTTTAACATTTTAACAATATTAACGTTGAAAAAATATTTTAAACACTTACGGTTAAAAATTCATTTTTCATTTAAAAATTAAATAAATTCTGACATCGTGTTTACGATTCTAAAATATTAACTTTGAAAAAATATTTTAAACACTTCGTAAGATACGGTGAAAAATTCATTTTTCATTTCAACATTAAATAAATTCTGACATCGTGTTTGCGACAACTCACGCCATCTAGGTGGAAAAGTTGTTGAAAGAGTTGGTTAAAAATTAATTACGAAAGAACTAATTAAGTTACAACTTTCATTTGTAAATCTAAACCATTCTCGAATCCACCTGAAGACACACAAAAAATTTCATTAAACTCAGTTCAGCCGTTTAGGAGGAGTTCAGTGACATACACACGCACAAAAGAAATATATATATAAAGATATATATATATATAGAGAGAGAGAGAGAGTTTACGCCAGCAGTAAAATTTAGTCTTACCAAAAGAACACCTAGGTTGAGACCTTTACACATCTGCAAAGGGTTCCAAATTTCAGATAACGGTATTTTTTATTTAATTTTTAAAGAGCTTTTTTAACGATTTTCCATTAAATAAGGTGAAAATTTCTATTTAAAAAAAAAAGTTACTAGTATTCAGTATCATAACACTTGGCAGCTGACTGTCTAACTAAAGTCTTTTAAATGTTTGAAACCTTTTATCCTATATAGCAATAAACATAAATTAGAATGTAATATTGCATCTTCGAAACAAACTTTACTGTTTCTGCTTTTCAATTTTCAGGAAGCTACACTATTAGTTTTATTCAAAACATATAATCAGTTTGTTTAAATTTTTTATATATTGAAAAAAAAAAAAAAAAAAAAAAATTCTAATGACAGGTTCGATATAAAGACATATGTGTCTTATTTTTTTTTATTTTTAGTCAGTTTACCTTTTTATTTTTCTTCTTCTTCTTCTTCTTCTTATTTTATTGATTCAATAGACGTAAAGCTGAAATGTTGTTAAACGGTTCACTGCTAGGGATAAGTACCAGCTAATTTATCTTGATTTACTTATATCATGCATAAACGAGAAAACGAAATAAAACCGAAAAAATGTCATGCACTTAAATGCAGTATCGAAAGACAATGGTTTTCATTTTACCTTTACATTTTTTTTCTGGGATCAGTTGAGTGTTCCACTTTAAATTTAATGAACAATATTTAAACTGTTTATCTTCAAAATTGTTTGAAGCTTTATTAGATCTGTACTGATTTTTATGTTAGAAATTTATAATTATTGATAATCTTTTATAATAAAAGCTTAACTTCTTACTGTCGGAAGATTTTCCTGTTTTTTAAACAATAAACCCCGCTTTTTGGAGATCTTCTAAAATGTTATCGTATTTAACAAAATTTATTTACGTATATTCGTGTTAAAATAATTTAAAGTTTAATCACAGCGATCACTGTGATAAATGCCACTATCATATATATGCGCCTGCAGTACTTAACGGTTAAACATGAATACACACAATTGTGATTTTGAGTAAAACAATTGATGTAAAATTTTGAGTACCTCAAACAATCACGATTTTAAGATTTTTTTTCTTTTCTTTGCAAGACCCAAGATGGTATCTATTACATATCAAAGAGGTGTAACTCTCAATTCAAATGGTTGCATAGTTAAAGAGACTTATGGTTTGTATCTGAAAGTAATTTTGAGCATACTTGATTGTCATTAAGAGTGAGGAAATGTCAACACAAAACTGATTTTCTTTCGAGATTTAGTGTTGTATTCCCCTGATATGCAAATCGTATGCATTCATCATAGAAAATAATTTTTAAAAAACAATTTATTCAGCAAAGGAAGTCGCATAGATTTTTTTCAACATCTTTGTTACATTTTTGGTAGAGTTCTACTCAAAAATCAGGAATTTTTTATATTTCCCGCCAAAAATTGATTATCCCCTCTCCCTTCCCTTAAAAATCGAAAATTCCTAAATCGCAGATAGTGTTTTATTTGTACTTATGTCCAGTCTCTCCATGTGCAATTTCTTTACTGTGAAGTAATTAAGAGCCGAGTTATGCTTACAAACGTATTTTTGTCTTTCGTCCCATAAAGATGGAAGGGGGCTTAATTTAGGAAAAGTTGATAGATATAATTTTAAGTTGGGTAAAGACCTAAATTCCTGCCAAGCGCCGTTGAATTCTGTCCAGCCGTTCTCAAGTGATACCCGGACAAACGTGTTTTTGCCTTTTACCCCCTCAGAGGGGAACATGGGGGAAATTCTGAAAAGTTGATAGATATAATTTTAAGTTGGGTAAAGACCTAAATTCCTGCGAAACACCGTTGAATTCCGTCCAGCCGTTCTCAAGTGATACCCGGACAAACGTGTTTTTGTCTTTTGCCCCCCCCCCCTCCCCAGGGGAGAACGTGGAAGAATTTCTAAAAAGTTGATAGATATAATCTTAAGTTGGGTAAAGACCTAAATTCCTGCAAAGCGCCGTTGAATTCCGTCCAGCCGTTCTCAAGTGATACCCGGACAAACGTGTTTTTGTCTTTTGCCCCCCCAGGGGGGATGGGGGGGGAATTTTTGAAAAGTTGACAGATATAATTTTAAGTTGGGTAAAGATCTAAGTGTCTGCCAAGCGCCGTTGAATTCCGTCCAGCCGTTCTCAAGTGATGGCCAGACAAAAATAGCGTTACAAACATACGGACACCATGACACACACATACACACAGGCAAAATTTTCTGAAGTAATTTTCGGCTTTCATGGCGTGTGAAACAGGAAGATATCGCAAAATATTTTGATTCTGACAAATTTACAGACAAAAGTCTGATTTTATTAATGTAGACTAGTTTGAGGGGGAAAAAATGATAATTTACAGATAGCATGAAAATATAAGTGTCTTTTCTGACAATATCAATTTTACTTAATATTGTAAAAAAAAAAAAAAAAAAGTTACTATATCAATGACATCCTTGAATTACTAACTCAAATTCAAACTTAATTATCTTGTTTCCTTCTTTTTTTTTTTTTTTTTTTTTTTCATTTTGCACGCGCGCTTTCTATTTCCTAATTCAAAATTATTTTAAAAAAAAACGTTTCCGATAGCGATACTGTTTGTTTAGAAACTGATTATTATTAATTTTCTTTTCTTTTCTTTTTCTTCCAAAAGAAAAAAAAAAAAAAGATTTTTATGAAATTCTGACAAAAGCATAATTTAGTTTAGTACGGAGGTCTATTACTTTTTTTTTTTTAATTATTATAACATCGCTTTCAAATTATTCAATTACATTTTCAATAAATTTTAGTTTTCGATAAATGTCCAACTATCGTAAAACTGGCATCGTAAAAATCCGTAGATTGAGACTAATAGTCCTCCGTCCTAAAAAAAAAAAAAGAAGAAGAAGAAATCCAAATTACTTGTTATTGTAAAGGAATCACTGTGACAAAGGTCTCAAAATCCCCAATTTAAAGTAATAAAAGTATAATATACTTGCATGAGTATCGGGTGTCTTTGATCTAATAAAATAAAAAATCAAACTTTATTATTCCGGTAAAAAAACACTTGAATACCTTTCATTTTATAATTAAAATGTAATAATATACTAATAATAGGTTGAAACTTGAGATTCTCTAAGACTATTGTTCGCATACAACACTATACCCTCTAATATTTTTTTTTATGTCTTCTTTTCAAAACTTTATCAATCAGGTACAAAATTAACATTTCATCATCGATGATGCTCTTGAAATTTTTTTGCAGACTCTGGGAAATTCTGATGACAGTTTCTTTTGTGATTATCGCGGTTTAAGAAAATCCAATTTCTTCTCCCAAAAACCTTTCCTTTTGTTTTCACTGAGGGAAGAAAGAACTCTTAATATTTTACCATTGTTTCCTTCATCCTACAGGGAAATTCCATTTTTTTTTTTTTTTTTTTTATCGCTAACTTAAAGCGTTAATTAATGTATTGAGTAAAGAAACAAAAACAAAAGATATTTCAAGCACCGGCACTACAAAAGATTCAACAAGTTGCCTGACACATGTTTGCTTCATTCATTATTTCTCACTTTTTATATTTTCTTTTACTTGAAGATATTCTGCAATTCAAATTCGATGCCTTAATTAATACATTCACAAAATAGTTTTTATGCGCCTGTGCATAAAATTTATAGTCCGCAAAAATTGGAAGTTTAGTAAAGCTTAATTTTAAAGTCTTCTGCATGCTCTATTCATGCATCTATATAGTTCAATACATGCAGTTGTTGCCTTTCAGTGTTCACCCTTGTCTACAGATAGTCAGATTTTGCAAAAATCCAAACGTTTTTACTTATTATTATGAAACATTCTTTAGAAAATTCCAGTGAAGTGACCCCATTTTAAACAGAATTTTAGATTATAAAAAGATCAGGTAATAACACTGCGCCGAGAAAAAAAAAAAAAAAAAAATCCGAACCCTGATACCATTCCTGCTGATTTTTATGTAAAACGACCTCCTGAATCCGAATATGTCCCCCTATTTGCCCAACAACCCACCGTTCTCTTGGGACGTCACCTCCTCCCCAAATTTTTATCATTGTTCAGTAATTTTATGGCCATTAATTTGATTTGGAGAATGAAAAAGAATTATTTTAACATATAAAAACAAAAAACTTATAATGTAAAATAAGTAATAATAATAATTGATTAATAAAATATAATAAATATTTAATTTATAATTACAGTGGCAAATCCCCCCTCCCCTAAATTTTCCCCTTGCAGCAAATTTTCATGTTTTATAACTTTTCACCTACCACTGTTAAAAATTTCTGTAAATTTAATGTAAATATTTATCCAGAGTCTCTGTAAATTTATAGTAATTCTTAGTCAAAAGTGAATAATCGAGATTCTCAATCGTTATTCTGCATTTTTACATAATTTTATTATTTAATTTTTTAATTAAAATTAAAAATGACTGTTTCTACTTTAGAAAAAGCATTCTAAATCCGAAATATATTCTCACCAATAATTAATTAAATTAATATTAGTTATTAAAGTGAATGTATAAAATAAGTTTTTTAACATCTCCGTTTATTTTTCTCTGTAATTTTACGTAAGACTTAAGGTAGTACATTACACAGAGTTTTCTGTTGAAATTTTTAACAGTGTATGTAGCCCCCCCCCCCAGAAGATATTTAACAGTTAAAATAATCCTTTTCCCCCACACAAATCAAATTTATAGCCATAAAATAAGCAACAAGTGATAAAAATAGAGGGGCATCCCCCAAAAATGGTGGGTGATAGGGCAAAATGAGCGTCATATTCGGATTTAGAAGGTCATTTTACATAAGAATTTGCGAAAATGGTGTTGGGGCCGATTTTCATGCAGAGCAGTGCAGTCAGCAATATTCAGAGATGTGTGACATTTATAAGAAAATTATCAGTTTATTTTAAAAGTTTTGAAAAATAAATTAAATATAACTCTTTTTCCGTCGAAAAACTGTGTGTTAAAAGAAGGAAGTTATTTTCTTCTATATTCGTAAGAAGAAAGTGTATTAGGCTGGTAGGAATTTTCAACCTCCAGATTTACATATTTTGAGATGTCCTGAATGGGATTTGACTATTTTTAAAAATATCTGGCTGTGTGTTACCCTAAATTTTGTGACCGCTGTACGTCAAGAAATAATGGACATAATTTTAAAACGATTTATACTTAGTTGGATCTTCCCAAAAATCAGTGCATTATAATAGGATGTTTGAGTATTTTTCTGTATATAGCAGGCCTGTCCAACCCGAAACACTTGGCGGGCCGCATTGGAAATTTATTTTATTCAGGCGGGCCGCACTGGAAATTTATTTTATTCAAGCGGGCCGCACTTTATATATGTATGTACGTGTTTATAAATGTTTATGTGTGTATGAATCATGCATGTATGTACTTTTTTCGGGAGAAGAGAGGGTAAAGATTTGGAACAAAATACATTCATATTAAATTTTCATTTATAAATTAACAATAGAACCGTCAAAAATTTATGATTGTATATTAATAACCATAATAAAAAAAAAAAAAAGAATGAATAATAGATTTAATAATATTTTTTTACAAAAATATGCTGTTTCTTTATTTAGAAACCGTTTAAAGGTATTTTTACCTAAAACTTTCAGAAAGGATTTAATAATTTAAGAAAGTTCTCAAACTATAAATATCGTTAATTTACTCGCGGGCTGCAAAAGACTACACGGGGGGCCGCGGGTTGGCCACCCCTGCTATATAGTATGTTATTTATTTAATATTATTGCCCTTCAAATAATTTGAACCCATAGATAATATTCATATGAACTTTCACTGTATCCCTGTAAAAATATATAAGTGCTAGACTCACCAATATCTATACAGTTCATGCGACGTGACGTGTAATATATATTCAGCTCAATCGGACAAGGCATTTAGACGTTATTGTACTTTAAATAATTTGAACCCATAGGCCATAATGATAAACGATTTTTCGTTGTGTCCCTGTAAAAAAAAAACTATAAGTGCTGATTCACTAAAATCTATGCAGTTTGTGCAACGCTGACCTTGTAACATCTGTATAAATTTTCAGCACAATAGAATACGGCGTTTAGACGCTATAGCACTTTAAAATTTTGACCCCATAGGCCATAATGAAAAGGAATTTTTCTTTGTGTCCCTGTAAAAAAAAAAAAAAACTATAAACACTAGATTCATCAAAAATCTATACAGTTCGTGCGACTGTGACTTATAACACGTGCATAAGTTTTCAGCTCAATCAAATTAGGCTTTTAGACGCTATAGCACTTTCAAAATTTGGTCCCATAGGTCATAATGATAAAGAATTTTTCTTTGTGTCCCTGTAAAAAACTATAAGTGCTAGATTCACAAAAGTCAGTAAGATTTGTGCTACGGTGACCTATAACATACATACCATTTTTCAACTCATTCGAACAAAGTGTTTAGACGCTATCGTATTCACTCACATACATACATCACCGTAAAAATAACAAAAACGAACTCAGGGGACCTCAAAACGTGTAGAAACACCAAAATCCCAAAATCAGATTTTTGACATGATTACAGCACTTTACTTATAGTATATGTATGTTCGGAAAGTAAAGAGGGATTTGCTCCTTTATTCTTATTTTAATAATAATGAATATGATATAGAATATCCAACGCTATCAATGCCTCAGTATAACTGTTTCCTCATTTGTAAATACACTTCCAAATTCAAATGCAAGAATATTCTAAGTTTAAAAACCTATCGTTCTTTAAACAATTCAAGTCAGTCAGTGTATTCTTATCAGAATTAAAAATAAATAAATAAATAAATAATTTCCATAGTCCTCGATCCTATAGTTCATACTTAAATAAATCGTTCTCATACATTTTTTATGAAAATAATAATAATAATAATTGCCGAAACGTCAGTGGAGGCCCTACATTGAGACTCAAAACGGTTTTGGGCTGTGTCTGTCTGTCGCGCGATAGCGGCCGCACAAATAGCGCTATTGACTTGAAATTTGGTACACATGTTCATGAGCCCCACGAAATCAGCTGTATAGTTTTTGGTATGTATTCCATTTGTAGTTCGTATACAGGGACACTCCAAAGTTTTTCTTATCATTACGGCCAATGGGAGGAATTTGTATGTATCGCGGTAGCGGCCGCAAAAATAGCGCAATTGACTTGAAATTTGGTACACATGTTCATGAGCCCCACGAAATCAGCTGTATAGTTTTTGGTATGTATTCCATTTGCAATTCGTATACAGGGACACGCCAGAGTTTTTCTTATCATTACGGCCTAAGGGGGGAATTTGTATGAATCGCGATAGCGGCCACAAAAATCACGCTATTGACTTGCAATTTGGTACACATATTCATGAGCCCCACGAAATCATCTGTATGTTTTTGGGTGTGTATTCCATTTGTAATTCATGTACAGGACACGCCAGAGTTTTTCTTACCATTACGACCTACGGGAGGAATTTGTATGTACCGTGATAGCCACCGCAAAAATCAAGCTATTGACTTCCAATTTTTGACGAAACGTCAGTGGAGGCCCTCTGTTGAGACTCAAAAGGATTTTGGGTGCCGTCTGTCCGTCTGTATGTCTGTCTGTCGTGTGATAGCGGCCGCAAAAATCACGCTATTGACTTGAAATTTGGTACACATGTTCATGAGCCCCACGAAATCAGCTGTATAGTGTTTGGTATGTATTCCATCTGTAGTTCGTATACAGGGACACGCCAAAGTTTTTCTTATCATTACGGCCTATGGGAAGAATTTGTATGTACCGCGATAGCGGCCCCAAAAGTCACACTATTCACTGCAAATTTGGTACACATGTTCATGAGCTCAATAGAAATAACTGTATAGTGTTAGGCGTGTATTCCATTTGTCGTTCGTGTACAGGGACACGCCAAAGTGTTTCTTATCATTACGGTCTATGGGAAGAATTTGTATGTACCGCAATAGCGGCCGCAAAAATCCTTCGATTGACTTGCAAATTGTCGCACACTTTCCAGCTTTGCATATAAGTAGCTGTATAATTTTTATTGCTATATTGTTTATAAACTGTGTACAGGGACACGCCAAAATTCTTAACATTACGGCGTATGGGGTGAATTTCGTTTAAACGTATTTTAATACCATTACTTTGCAATCAAGAAAATGAAACTAGCGTACGTGAGTAAGATGCTTAAACTTATGTTGTTTGAAGAAAATATGTGCTTTTAAGATTTCTAATTAATGTACAGGACCTTACAAAAGTGTTCTGACAATGTCACGGTGTCATCCAAACGATGTTAAATTTGGAACAATTATTAATTTTAAATGCAAAATAAGCTGAATAGTTTTTACTGGTGTATACAATGTTTATGGCTCGTTTACAGAGACACACAAAAAAATTTCGTAACATTGGAGCCTATGGACAAATTTTTATTTAAGCGCGCACTTTAATGCGTTTATGCTGAATTGAAATTAATAAAATTAACATACATTATAAAGATGCTTAAAATCATGTTTACTCTTAAAAAAGGGTATGTATCGACTAAATAATTAATGGGACCACACAAAATAATTACGAGTATGTACTGTAATCATCCAAATAATGTCAAATTAGTTTGAAAAATTAATGAGTTATAATTAATTAGGTTTATTCTTATTATTGGCGTTTATAATGATTGTTGCTACTTTACCGGGATACATAAAAGAATTTCGTACTATTACGGTCTATAGTCGGTATTTCTTAAGAGTATTTTAACAGGGTTACACTACACACCATCAAATATAATGAAATTTTATTAGAAATTTAAAAGCATTTTTTCCTGTGGAAAATTGTGGTATAGAATTGGTAGTTAACTTAAAGGTTACGCAAAATATTTCCGATATGCTATGTAATTTTTTTTTGTATGAAATTTGGTTGTTATTAAATTTGGTAATTATGAATTTCAGGGAAATAATACAAGACCGTCGTTTATTAAGAATACATATTGTTGTTTACTTGGGGGGTTCGTAAGTTGTCCGAAAATGAAAGGCGAAACTTGTAATAATTCAGTGATTTATTCACAGAAAGTTCCAGAAAAATACAGGTCTATAAACCAAGTATCAGCTTCAATTCAACCAGTAAACACAGCTTAATCAATAGCCGTTAACAGCACAACAACAGCACAGACTGTTTAACAATAACACATAAAGCAAGTCTCATTCAAAAAGGCTCAAGGCAAAGCAAACTGACGCAGATCTGAGACTGACTGCCTCGGTGAAAAAAATGCTCCTTTTATACTTTTCTATCGAACCCAGGCTGTTTTGGAAAATTCTCGTATCTCATCAGCCAATGAGATTAGAGCGTCCATATTTGGTATATCCCTAATAAGGAATTTCTCGCCAAGGTCGCCACAAAATCGCCAAAGAGGGAAACAGTCGCCAAATTTGGCGACAAATCCATTTCTTCCCTTCTTGGAGCTTTTTAATGCGTTTTTAAGGGAAAATTAGGCTATTTTAACACTAAAATGACTAGAAATGCAGAAAATTAGCATTTTATCAACTTACTAAGCCTCGTTGAAAGACTTTATGGAAAAGTAAATACACTTATTTATAATTCCGTATCACTTTATATGATATACAGATAAGTATAGAAAGAGAGATAGAGCAAGGGGTTGAGGGAGGCTGCAGCCCCCCCCCCTCCCTCAGGAATGTATCTGATTATGATAACAAGTCTAACGAATCAATATATACTGTTATATAATAAGGAATAAATAAAAATGACCTATTGAATAATGTCTGATACAAATAGGACGTTGAGGCTCCTGATCTGCAGATCCACTAGTAATAACAGGTTTGAAAGTAACATGCAAAAACCCTGAAAACGCAGAATGAAAGAAGAGCGAAGACTTATTAATGATATATCATATAGTTATGATATATCATAAAAGTATTTATTTATACTTATAATAAATGATACTCGTATTTAGAGATTTCTTAATACGTTATACGGCAAGTTAAATATTTAAAATAAAATAATCTATATAACATTTCTACGCGAGGATAATCTATATAATATTTCTCTAACGTGGACCAGTTTCAATTATTTTTTGTCAAAACGATACGATACGCGAGGATAAAAAAATAATATTTATACATGAACAATAATTAAGCACGCGGACTTAGCTCAATGGACTAATAAGAAAAAATGACGACATTTATCTGATGAGATTATTTTACGAAAAAAAAATGCATTTTTAACAGTTGTTTCTTCAGAATCTTTGCAAGCGTCATTTTAAACCTAGCAATCTTTTAAAGATACATACAAAATATGAACTTTTGTGTCATAAATTGACTAAAAACACAATTATAAAAAAATATAATCAAAATAGGAATTAGTTTATTTTATTTTATTTTATTTATTTATTTAATAATAATAATAATAATAATAAGTAATAATAAGTTATCGCCAACATGACGAAAAAAATTTAAAAGGCGTCGTGGGAGTCCTATATTAAAATTGTACTGCCTGTGGAAGTATGAAAATTGGGTCGTGAACCATGAATTTTATTTTGAAACCTTTCTTTGAATGATTTTGGTTTCACTATTGCACAATATTAATTTGGTTTTATTAATAATTTGGCTTCTGGTAAATTAAAATTTTAATTCGGTGGTGAAATTGGTATAACATTTATGAGTTTCAAATTTTAAAGGTAAATAAGAAAAGAAATAAAATGTGACTATTTCGCACAGGTTTGCTAGTAATAACAAAAACATTTTAACCAGTATTCATTCCTATTGCCGACTTTCAGTACCCTGTAATGACTGACATTAAAACTTTTTTCGGCATCAAAAATCTTTGGACGATAACATGGGGATGATAGATCTACATAAAATTACTATATCTATGAAGGAAAGTATTGTAATCATGAAAAATTCGACTTTGAGATTTTGTGTATTTATACATTTTGAGGTCACCTGAGTTCATTTTAGCTATTTTTACGATGATGTATGTGAGTGAACACGATAACGTCAAAACGCTTTGATCTATTGAGTCGAAAATTGACATGAATGTTATAGATTACCATAGCACGACCCTATTGCTTTTGGAAAATCTAGAACTTACAATTTTTACTTTCTTTTATATTCAATAAAAGAAAGTATTGGATTCGTAAAAATTTTCGACCTCGGGGTTTTCATGGATTAACACGTTTTGAGAGCTGTAAAACACGATTTGACCATTTTCAGAAAATGTATGTCTGTGTGAGTGAGACAAAATTTTGTGGCAACTGTATCTCAGGTACTACTGCATGGAATTTCATACAAATTTGTATGTAGTTACACATTGACAAAAATTAGTGCCTATCAACTGTTGGTAAAAATTGTCCAACAGCTTGCGTGGCCATACCGCATTTTCTAAATTTTTAACATGGTGGTATAGGACAAAATTTTGTATAAATGTATAAATAGAATTATTTTTTAATAATCATTATGAAATTTAAAAGAATTATTTGTAATAGAGATAGTTAACTGGGAAAAAAAGTTGTGTATGTAGAAGCCTCGCCTCCCTTCCTGGGGGGGGGGGGGATCCCCCTCGAGGGGAGTAAATTTTCATGATGGGTGTCTTTCAAAAGAGTTCGCCAATACCTTTAAAACGAATGGTTAAACCATCGATCTGCAATAATTTAAAATAAATTTATCGATTTTTTTTTTCATCAACAAAAAAAAAAAAGTAATATCGAGAATAAAATTGACTTTTTTTTTTTTTTTTTTTTTTTTTTTTTTTTTTTGTATTTAGTGTTATACTACTTCTCTAATATGGAAATCGTCTGCGTTATCATGGAAGATAATTTTTTAAAATAATAATTTAAAAAATTATTTTTACTGAGTGAATTTGTATAGAAAAATATAGAAGAAAGTCGTGTGGTGGTCACAACATGCTACTTTTTACAGGGACACAAAGAAAAATTCTATATCATGATGACCTACGGGTTCAAATTATTTTTAGTGCAATAGCGTCTAAAAGACTAATTCGATTGAGCTGAAAATTAATATATATTTTATAGGTCACAGCCTTACGAACTGGATAGATTTTGGTGAATGTAGCACGTACAGATTGTTACAGGGACACAACAAAAAATTATTTATCATTATAATCTACGGACTAGATTATTTGAAGTGCAATGGCGTTTAACAACATACTACATAGAGAAAAATACTCAAACACCCTATTATAATTTTCTCTTTTATTTATTTAACGATTTCTCTTTACTTTAATTTATTTACACAGCCGTTAATTACTTAATGTTCGTAAAGCCGAGTGCAGTCACTCCAGATTTTTACTTTCTTTTCTTCTATATTCAATACAAGAAAGTATTGGATTCGCAAAAATTTTCGACTTCCGGTTTTCGATAGATTTACGCATTTTGAGAGGTCCAGAATACGATTTGACTATTTTTAGAAAATGTCTGTCTGTCCATCTTGTGTATGTGTGTGTCACAAAAATTTTGTGGCGACTGTATCTCAGGAACTACCGCACGAAATTGCATATAAATGTATAAGCGAATGCACCTTAATCTAAATTAGTGCCTATAAACTTTTGGTTTCAATTGCTCAACAGGTGGAGCTGCTATACCACGATTTCTACAATTTCAGGGAAGGCTATATCTCAGGAACTATTGCACGAATTTGCATATAAATTTATATGTAGATGCGCT
The DNA here is from genome assembly GCA_963930645.1 of Salticus scenicus. Classification (NCBI taxonomy): domain Eukaryota; kingdom Metazoa; phylum Arthropoda; class Arachnida; order Araneae; family Salticidae; genus Salticus; species Salticus scenicus. Next base: position 124,949,800 of record OZ005655.1, on the reverse strand, counting down.
TGGACCTAAATTAGTGCCTTACAACTTTTGGTGCCAATCTCTCAACAGGTGATGCTGCTATACTGAAATTTCCACAATTTCATGGAAGGATATATCTCAGGTTCTATTGCGTATAATCAAACGAAACTTGATATGTAAGAAAAAAAGGCCATCAAATGATATTATGCTGATTCAGTTTGGATGCATATCAGTCAATAAGTGGCGCGTCTATACTGCAATTTTCCCCGAGAATGGGAAGGCTATATCTTAACTTCTATGGCATATAACTGTACGAAACTTGATATATGAGATAACCCTTACGAAAACGCATAGTCTTGTGGTGGCCACAACATACTAGTTTTAACTGGAAACAATTTTATAAAAAACATTAAAAAATTCTAAAGCTATTATGAGAATTTTAGCTAATGTCTTTTTAACTAATTGAAATAATTTAATTTAAATAGACAATTCGGATTTCTTTCCATCTTTCGGTATAATGCATGATAATTATATTTCAATATTTATTATTCAGGGGCATGAATATTCGTGTTAATATCTGTAGCAAGTGTATTTTTCAAATGTTGATGACGCCACAATTAAAATTTTTAAAAAGCTTCTAATTTATTCAGTTCTATTTCTCAGATAGAACATTTCAAAATATTTAAACTTCCCTAGGAATACGCAAATCACTTTGCGAAAAACGCGCCTAAATCGGTTCAGTACTTTTTAAGTCTATAAAGGAACATACAAACATTTCCTGTTATGTTTAGAGATTAATTCCTTTTGTACATATCCTTCATATGAATGTGTGTCTGTTCAAAACTTAATAGCATTAAGTGAAAAAGTTTTTCAAACCTTGCTGGCAAAAAAGCGTTTTAAAAAAAATACGCGTTGTTCAATCTGAACATCAATTATAATTTGCTCATGACTTTTGAACTAAAGTGCATCGAATCATAAACGAAGCATCGAAATGTTCAGAATTGTTTCATATTTCAACATTTATACATGTATCTGTGTACCCCTGGAGGTAAAGAACACGTGTCCATTTTTACTTTCCGAACATTATAGTGAGGAAAGTATTGTAAATTGTAATCATGTCAAAAATCCGAATTTGAGATTTTGATGTATCTATGCGTTTCGAGGTCCCCTGAGTCCGTTTTCACTATTTTTACGATGATGTATGTATGTGTGTGTGTGTGTGTATGTCTGTGAGTGAACACTCTAGCGTCTAAACGCTTTGTTCGAATAAGCTGAAAGTTGGTACGTATATTGTAAGTCACCATAGTACGAACCCTATAGATTTTGGTGAATCTAGCACTTATACCTTTTTTACAGGGACACCAGGAAAAATTCTTTATCATTATGGCCTATGGGATCAAATTTTTAAAAGTGCGATAGCGTCTAAACGCTTTATTAATCTGAGAAAAAAAAATTTACACATGTTATAGGTCACAGTTGCACGAACTGTAGATTTTGGTGAATTTAGCACTTACAGTTTTTTACAGGGACACAAAGAAAAATTCTTTATCATTATGGCCTATGGGACCAAATTTTTAAAAGTGCGATAGCATCTAAACGCCTTATTCAATTGAGCTGAAAATTTATATGAATATTATAAATCACTGTTGCACTAACTATAAGCATTTTGGTGAATCTAGCATTTATAGGTTTTTACAGGGACACAACGAAAAATTCTTTATCATTATGATCTATGGGCTCAAAGTTCAGTAGCGTTAAATAAAACGTCGTGTAATATATGGAGAAAAATACTCAAACACTTTATTATGGTTTTCTCTCTTTTGTTTGTTTAACAACTCCTCTTTCTTTACTTTATCAACGAAGCTGTTAATTACTCAATGTTCGGAAAGTCGAGTGGAGTCACTCCAGATTTTTTTAGAAAACATAGCATCATATTTTTTATGTGTATATTTTGTTTTATATAGAGACATTAAGCCTTATGCCGAGTTACTGTAAAGCAGATAGGACAGTAGAAAATAAAACCACGTCCATTTTCTTTATTCATGACAAATGTATTTCATTACAACATCATTACCGTCATTCTTCAAAAATTACATTTGTGTGATATGGTATCCTTTACCTGGGTACAAATATGTATTTTCAAAAGTCTTTTTTTTTTTTTTTTTTTTTTTTTTTTAAGTATAAGACTCTTTAGACAGACCTCCTTAAACTTCTGACTTTTCATCTGCTTTATCCATATTTATTTTCAATCAACATGCACTATCTTATACCTCCATTAATTGAATTATCGACATATAAAAGAATACTGATAATTTAAAAGAAGCCTTTCACATGCTACATAGGCTACAACGTATTTCAAGCATTATTTTTCAAACGTGCTCCCAAACATATATATATATATATATATATATATATATTAATTAGTTTCCTCTTTGTCTTCGGGAAAAACTTTCTCTCAAATATATGTGGTATAACGTACTCTTTACGGCCTTGAAGCTGCAAGACAATCTCATCAAGTATTTCTTCAGCTATTCCAAAAAAATGTCATACAATGAGGGATCAAATTATTAGAATTTTTTTTTTTTTTTTTTGGACATGTTTTTAATTTTCTAAAAAAATACTGGACGAAATTGTCTGAAACTTCAGATATGCAAAGAACATTTAAAAACTCACATTTTCCGCTATCGATTTAGTCCATAGTATAATTATGGGACCAACCACAAATTAAAGAAAAGCGTAAATACTTTGGATCACCCTGTATCATAAAAAGCTACAAATGACTTGTAACTTTAATACATTGTTGCACATACTATGTACAATATTTCTATGTTTTGTTTCGAGAATTGCACAATTATTTAGGCATATTTAAAAAATACATATATATTAATTTTTTTAGCGAATTTTTTGCTTAACTGGAACAGATTTCCATAAAATTTTACAAAACTTGCAGAAAAATTGACAAAACATTAGAGAAACAGTATTCTGAAACATAAAATTCGCACGTGTAATATTCGTTGAGATATGAGCAATTATATTAAATATTTTTTTTACTGCGCATACGCGAAAGATAGAAAATTTTTTATTGCATAAGTTGAAAGCTAGATATATTGAGCAACTTTTGTCAAAAGTTTATTTGAATAGAGTAAAATTTAAGCAAATTGCCGATAAAAGAATCTAGCTTTCAACCTATGTAATAATAAAAAAAATTATCTTTCACACACGTGTAGTAAAAAAAACCTTTTCTATAAATGCCCATATCTCAGCAAATATTACACGTGTGAATTTTATGTTTCAGACTAATATTTCTCTAATGTTTTGTCAATTTTTCTGCAAGTTTTGTAAAAATTTATGAAAATCCGTTCTAGTTATAAAATAATTCTTGAACTTTATTTTTATATCTGACTAAATAATTGTGTAGCTTCGGAACAAGACATAGATATATTGTACATAGTATGTGCAATAACGTGCTTAATTTACAAGTTATTTGTAGCTTTTTATGATACAGGGTGTTCCAAGGTATTTGCGCTTTTCTTCAATTTGTGGTTGGTCCCCTAATTTCACTATGGGCTAAATCGATAGTGAAAAATGTGAGCTTATAAATGTTCTTTGCACACCTGAAGTTTCAGACCATTTCGTTTAGTGGGGTTTTTTTCCCCCCTTAGAAAATCAAAAAAATGTCTAAATAATAAAAAAAAAAAAAAATCTAATGATTTGATCACCCACTGTAATTCGAAAATGTCTAAATACTTTTGTCTGTACAGTAAGGGTTCAAGTTAAGTATTTCACGCGCATTTCATATTGTATTTTGCTTTTTCTTACTGTGCTAAGTACACTATGTGGTGTGTATATTTATAGAAATTGCACACTGTTATCTAAAATGAGTTTTGGTATCAAATTTCATATTTTTTCTTATGCTTCTAAAATTGGGGACATTTCATTCGGGCACCCTGTATATTTGAAGATATTACATGAGCAGGTTTGTTTCATCTATACATTTTCCAATTATATTAAAGATTTCACGAGATCCTAATTAAAAAAGAGATTAACACCAATACATTTTAACAATAAATTTTGACTTATTTTTCATAGAGATATCAAATGTTTCCTTTAAGAAATGTTTTCATGGGTAATTAGTGGTATCCAAGAATCGAATTTACATATCACCAAATAGACGACACTATTTTATAAATACGAGGGGAGGCTAAAAATTCCTGGCTTTGTCCCCTTCGAGTTGAAATAAAAGAATAAATCAGGTAGCAAATGAAGGCTAAATGTCTTGATATGTAACTGTACAAATATCAAGTCTTTCTTTTCTAATTTTTACAACACTTTTTATTTGTACTGAAATGTTTGAACAGTGATCAGATGAAGGAACGAACTGAAACATCCAAAACCATTTTGAAGTTTCACGGGACTTTCTGTCACGGTTAATGACAGAAGATGAAACATTGCTTCACATTTATTATCCTAAAATAAAGGACCAATCAAAAGAATGGTGCCACAGAGGTTCCCGCGGCCGAAGACATTCCGCACCCAGAAATCAGCCAAAAAAGCCACGGAGACCGTTTTTTTTAAGACAAGGATATAATTCTTCTAATGAACATCTTACCTCAGAGCTCCAGTATAACTCGTGAGAATTATACTAACCTTCTAGACCGATTAAAAGAAGCAATTAAGAAGAGACGACGGGGAATTTTGACCAGAGGAATCCTGTTTTTGCATAACAATGCATCTTCGCACACTTCCAACGTTGTTCGAGGCAAATTAAACACCCTGCGTTTTCAACTGGTCTTCCATCCTCCCTATTCACCTGACCCAGCCCCTTCTGATTATTTTCATTTGATCATTTAAAGGGGCAACGTTTCGAGGACATTTCTAACTTCCAAGATGCTGCTGAAAGCTGGATTCAGGAGCAACCAAACGTATTTTATTTTAATGTTCTACAAAAGTTAGAACTCTTTCGCCGAGAGTTTCTGCTCTCGAAGCTAGTAGACGGGAAGTGTCTTGTTCGATTTCAAGTAACGCTCATCGGCCTAGCCAGTCGAAATTTTGCGTGGTTTTCTCCGAAACTCGCATAAATATGGGCTAGAAATCTTTAAAAAGACTCCCACCCAGCCAAAAGATCCAATCGTTTTCAATAGGTCTCACTTACTTCCAAACACCAATCGCCATTTGTCATCCTTTACTTTTTGATCGACCGACTAAAGTAGTTTTCTGCAACTTTGAATATGGGGGCAGTCTGCACTCAAAACACCCTTCTCATTTATCAAAGATTGGTCTCTAGACAATTTCGCTTCAGGGTGATGGTGAGAGAAAACACTATAATTTCATAAAACTTAATATTTTCCTCCAAATAGTTAATTATTTAAGGTGTCTGCCTATTATCGGAGGTGATTTTTTTAAATAATTGAAAAATTGCCTATTTATGTGCATTATATGATAGAATATAGTTAAAAACAGTGAATAACCTGAAATAAATATGCAAATTTTAAAATATTTTGATATTTAAGCTCAAAATATACATAAAATTTGAGGGAAAAAAAAAAACACTTTTTCAAAACATCATAAGTCAAAATTAAATAAAGATATTTTTATTCTGTAAACTTTATTTCAATTATTGAAAGTTCCTTAAGGGAGTGAACTATTCTCAAAACTTTAACCATGTTATTTAATATTTTAGAGAAGATAACATTTTACATGCTGAAAAAATCATGAATATACATGACAGTTCATAACTTCTATCGACAAAAAAAAATAAAATAATAATAATAATAATAATAATAATAATAATTTAGCTAGATTCATTGTCGTAGTTCAATCCCTAAAACAACTCCTCTAGAGTATTTTGTCAAAGTTTCATAACGTTTCAATTATAATTTTTGGAGTTATAATGTTTTGGGATAAAGCAAAATGTTAAAAATCTCATTTTGAGAAAAGCAGAAAACATAATTAAAAACCAGATTTTACCTATGAAATAAAAAATAATTTTAATAAGTTCCTGATTTATTTCAAAGTTTTTCTTTTTTGAATTCATTTTATATGCAGTAACAAATTTCGATGCTTATATTGAGTAAAAGTAAAACATTTATGTAAACAAACATTTACGGTCACTTCCGCTCATTTCCGGTTTCAAAAACTGGCGAGTGACTAATATTAAAATGCCTGTAACTCAAGTTCTAAGCAAGATAGAAACAAAATTCAAACTGATTTAGAAGCTAAAATGTCAGGCTTTAATACTAAACCAAAAATAGAAAATCGGAGTTTTGACCGAAAATTGCATTTTAAAGGAAGGACTTTATAATATTTTGTCAAAATTATAAAATATAAAGGTAGTTTAACTTTATGAGGGGCAAGCAAATTTTTTCATTTAAAATGAAAAGCCACCAAAATTCACCAACAATATTAGAAGACAAAAAATAAATGAAATTATTCCTTTGTTCTCTGTTATAAAAGAAAAAATTATAAAAAAAATTTCCAGTGCCAGTTTTTGCAAATGGGAATTAAAATTTGCGTTTGCGCTATGCAAACGGCGCCCCTGAAAGGAATGAATAAATTTTAAAAATCTAGGGCTCCTTGCTGCCTATGTGCCCCTGAGCACAAAAATTTGTTCGTCGGGCCTGATTAAAAGTGAATATGACCAGAGGCTTCCTCAGCTTTGAATGTATAAACAAAATGTTATAGTGCTGCCATCTTTAGAAAGGAGTCGGAAGCATAATCTAAAATGCATTGCTTTAACAATTCAATTACTTTTACAATTGTTTGCAAGTTTGCAATTTTATAACGAATTTCCTTCGGCACAATTTTTTTTTCATATATATATATATATATATATATTTTAAATCTAGATTTAATTAAGTTTAAGACTGTTGTTAATATTAAAAAACTATCACGGAGTATAGGGTGATGTGCCTTTAGCGATAGTGCCCTTAGCGTAAGGGGTTGTTGGAATTAAGGAAGGAGGAATTATTATTTACGTGCCCTTAGCGTAAATAATAATTTGCCAAATTTTACAACTATTTCAGTGAACAATAGTTGGACAATCCCAGAATATCTCCATATTTGTGGAATGTATATATGGGCAAAGTCATCGCATTAATAATCCTGTGGAAAGCTGGTATTGCAGGTGAACACTACATTGAAATTGAAAAAAAAATTACATTTATTTACTTATAACATTAAGCAGGATGCAAAATATGCAGATTACATATTACATCGTAAGATATGCAAAAGTGGATAGTCAACTGACTATCAGAAAAAAAAAAAAAAATTACATTCATGTCGACGAAAAAATAAAAACAATGTTCAGTAAATTAGAAGAAAATGGAAACTTGGAAAAGTGTTTGAAAGCACTTACATATACACAAAAGTTACAATGAAATAACAACTGACAGTCCATTAATTTTTTATTACGTATCAACATTTACACGGTACCGAAAAATATTCTTCCAACCTTTTAATTGTATTCTAGCCCTCTTCATATGGTGCAAAAGAAGAAAGGCGATTGGAGGCCCTGTGGTGGTTACAGGTCACTTAATCGCATAACACAAGCTGACAATTATCCAATTCCCCGTAATAAGAGTCCAAAGTATACAACATGACAACGACAAACATTCTTCCAATTTTATTATGCAGTAGTTCCATTTTTACTTTCTCTTACCCATATATATGGTGCAGAAAGAATTGACATGAAAACTTTTCCTAAACCTATTTTAGATTATTTTTAAAGTAATTAAACTTTTTTATCTTACCTTATTGATTTTCCGACTTAATCTGCAATTTGTCTTTGTAGTACTGAAATTCAGGGTAAGAGAAAGTTGTGTGAGTTACACATCAGATTATTTTATTGCATGAGTGTGACAACAAAGGACATTCCTTCAAATTTTAAACGCCCCTATTTTCCGATTATTCACTTCTGAAACCAATTTGTCAATCCTAAGTCTGGATATAGAGTGAAGGAAAGTTGAAAAGTTCTTTTTTTTTTTATTTCTTTCTTTAAGTTATTAAAGATTTACGCTAAAGGCACTTACACTAAAAGCACACCATCGCGGGGGATAACATTTACGTTAAGGACACGGGTTTATGGATTTATGCTAAAGGCATTGTCGCTAACGGCACGGCCTAGAGTAAAGTAAATAGGTCAGAATTATCTCTTTCACCAAAAATGATATTTTGCACATAACGTTATTTTTTAGTCTTTTATACTATGTTGAATGAGCCTAAAATGTAGTCTTTAAAGAATTTTCTCAAAAATGATGATGGACTAAAAGTTATTTTTGAACTGTACATATAATATATCATTCCAGCAAAGCTTTTCAATTAATTTTGAGTTATATTTCCTCTCATGAATAAAAATTTAATTAAAGCGATAGAAAGAAAACTCCAGAATTTAGAAATCGTCATAAAAGTTTTGATCAATCTTATTAGTTCATTCATAATCTGAGTGACTTTATTTTACAACAAGCAGGCTTTGCCCGCTTCGCTGGTTACTATATTTAAAGGAAACTCTTTTCTATATAGCTTTATGAAAAAAAGAAAAAAAAAAAAAAAAAATACTGAAATCGATCAAAAGCTCGCTTTGGGTTCCTGCTGTCGAAGGCAGCGACTTGTTCGTCCTCGCAGTATCCGGTGCCTGTCCCTATTGCCTGCGACAATAGCTTACCCGTGAGCTTCCATTTACGTGCTTATCATATATGACAGTTTCGATAAAGACAGTATCGAAAAATTTGAAGTAGCCCTTTTATATTTGAATCCCAGTTACATATGAACAACATTATGCGTGATGTACATAATATTTGCTTTCAAGTTATTTCCTATATTTATTTGATTTAATCGATCAACCATAAAATGACAGCAATTTCAAGCCAAATATAATATTACAATATAATCGGCTACGTCTATCGCATGCGACAATTATTATTATTAATATTTATTCATTTATTTATTTTTTTATTTATTATTATTATTATTATATATATATATATATATATATTTTGTGGTTATATGTACTTCATGCTTAGTTAATAGTAGTTAGTATATAGAAAAATAAATAAATTAATTAATATGTAAACCTGGTCATGGTACAACCTTAATATAGCTCCGACTTTTGAATTTTGTCACCGTTTTAGATCAAAAATAATTTATGCGATTTTTGTTCCTATTTCTTTCTATCAATATTTTGTAATTTAGTTATATTTTTGATGCGCTACTTGGCTTTAAGTGGCTGTCCTTAGCGAAAAATGTCCGATCTACTTCAGCATCAAAATTTAAAAATTTGTCCTGAATTATCAATAAGTAAGTATCTTTAATATAATGCTGAATTAGCTTTTATGCCAAGCGTGATTCATCCGTGCTAAAAAAAAAAATCTAAGGTTGAGGTATATAAAAAAATGTTATGAAATAAAATTCGCGGGAAAGCATATTTCATTTTATGTTGAAAAAATAAATAAATAAATAAAAATTACCTCGTAAACTTTTTGGCATCAATTAAAAATTTAAATGGCTTATATTAAGTCAATTACCAGTTTATTATTTTCATATTTTAATTAATTTTAAAAAATCTAATCAAATTTCCATTATAAATAGTAGCCTATGTTCTATTCCAGACTATTATCTATCTCTGTACCAAATTTCATCCAGATCCGTTTAGCCGTTGTGGCGTGATTGAGTAACAAACATCCATACAAACTTTAGCATTTATAATATTAGTATAGATTTTAGAAAAAAAAAAAAAAAAAAAAAAAAAAAAATGGAACAAAACTGTTCTTAAAATGCATAAAAAAGAATGGGTATTCCTAGGCAACAAAATTACTTTCTCACAAGAAAATAATAATAATTATATAATAATAATCTGGAGCGACTCCGCTTGACTTTCCGAACATTAAGTAATTAACGGTTGTATAAATAAATTAAAGTAGGAGAAGTCATTAAATAAACAAAAGAAAAAATTATAATAGGGTATATGAGTATTTTTCTCTGTATAGTATGTTGTTTAAATTTACGCTATTGTCCTTCAAATAATTTGAACCCGTAGATTATAATGATAAATTGTCGTTGTGTCCCTTTTAAAATCTATAAATGCTAAACTCACTAAAATCTATACAGTTCGTACGACGATGACCTTTAAAAATTAAATTTTCAGTTCAATCGAATGAGGCGTTTAGACGCCATCGCAATTTAAATAGTTTGAGCCCCATAAGCCACAATGTTTAAGAATTTTTCTTTGTGTCCCCGTGAAAAGACTATAAGTGCTAGATTCTACAAAATCCATATAGTTAGTGTGAGAGTGATCTCTAACATGTATACAAATTTTCAGCTCAATCGGATGAAGCATTTAGACGCTATCGCACTTTAACGAATTTGAACCCATAGGGCATACTTAAATAGAATTTTTTATTTTGTCCTTGTTTAAAAAAAAAAAAAAAAAACCCTATAACTATATATTCATCAAAATCTATACAGTTCGTGCAAAGGTGATGTATAAATTTCCAGCTCAATCGAATAAGGCGTTTAGACGCTATCGCATTTTAAAAAACTTGGGCCAATAGACCATAATGATAAAGAAATTTCCGCTGTGCCCCTGTAAAAATCTACAAGTGCTAGACTCACCAAAATCTATACAATTCGTGCGACCGTGACTTATAACATGTACATAAATTTTCAGCTCAATCAGATAAGGCGATCAGACGTTATCGCATTTTAAATAATTTGAGCCCATAAGCAACAAAGATAAAGAATCTTTGTGTTCCTCTAAAAAAATTATAAGCGCTACATAGTCCAAAATTCATATAGTTAGTGTGACAGTCATCTATAACACAATGTTTAGCTCAATCCGATATGGCATTATACGCTATCGCACTTTAAAGAATTTGAGCCCTTAGGGCATAATGATAAATAATTTTTCGTCGAGTCACTGTAAAAGAACTATACGTGCTAGATTCACCAAAATTTATGCACTTCGTGCAACAGTGACCTATAGCATGTGTATAAATTTTCACCTCAATTGAATAAGGCGTTTAGATGCTATCGCAATTTAAAAATTTAGGCCCTTATAGACCATAAAGATTTTTTTTTTGTGTGTGTGTGTGTGTGTCCCTGAAAAAAAAAAAAAAAAAACTATAAACGCTAGATTTACCAAAATTTATACAGTTCGTGCGAGGGTTATTCATAACACGTGTGTAAATTAATTTTCATCTCAGTCGAATTCATCTTCGATCGTCTTCTATTTTCCTTTTTGTCCCTGTAAAAAAACTATAAACGCTAGATTCACCAAAATCAATAAGGTTCCTGCTATGGTGACCTATAACATACGTATCAAATTTCAACTCATTCGAACAAAGTGTTTAAATGCTATCGTGTTCACTTACATACATATACACATACGTATATAGTATATACATCATAAAAGTAGTGAATATGAATTCAGGAGACTTCATAATGTGTAGAAACACCAGTCTCAAACTTGGATTTTTGACATGATTACAGTACTTTCCTCACTAAAGTGTTCAGAAAGTGAAAAGACTTATTGAGATTAATTATATTTTATTTCATACCACTACAGCTAATTTCATCTCTTTTATTAATACCTTCCAACAAAGCTGAAAAGTGTTTATCCCTTCCCAAGCAGTATCTAAAAACCATAAATATAGTAATAAGGCATAGATTGATCATCGAGGGGAATCACGTGATTCCTTTTTATTTGGGGAAAGACGACCATTTTACTCTATAATGGCAGTCTTTTCCCGAGTGAATACACACGAATAATTTAGCAAATAAATTTTATGAATAATTTATGTATTAAAGGTAAATGAAAAACTCCAAATACAGTTTCAAATTCATTTTTCTTTCTTTCTTTTTTACTATATCTATTAACTTAGTTAATATTTAAACTTTTTTTATATATTAATAATTATAAGATAAAAAAAAAATTATATACCATGTTTTTAAATAGCTTAAACTTCTCTTTAAAACGCATTAAAAAGCTCCAATAGGCAGGTAATGGATTTGGCGCCAAATTTGACAACTTTTTGCCCTTGGCGACTTTTTTGGCGAGAAAATTCTTATTATCGATATTCCAAAGATGGACGTTCTAATGTGATTGGTTAAAAAGTTACCGGAAATTTGAATTTAAAAAAAAAAGTTGGTTTTAAAAATAAAATATTAATCCTTTCCGAACAACATATATTTGCATCATGAACTACATTAGCACTTTATCATTGTGTAGAAAATCTTTAAAATGATAACGACGTCAATTTTTGCCAAATGCATAATTTAACTTTTAACAATTTTTTAATGCTCACGATTAATTAAATGTATTTATTTTTAGGTCGAAAGAAAATGAACTCGTAAATTTTTTTTGGCAACAATTAAATTATAGTTAATATTTTAATAGCTATTTTTATTGCTATTAGGAGCTTATCATTTAATTAATTAAAAGAAAACTATTCGAAAATCTGACTTCGAAGTATTGTGTTGTCACCGGGTTCTGAGCTACTGTGAAAGTTTCAAATGTCTAGCTAGTCGAGAAGTTAGTTAAAAATCGATTGCAAGATTTCTCCCTGACAAACACACAAGAATCGAAGTTAATAAAAACATGGTAAAATTAACGGGCTTTACCTGTGCCGCTTCTAATTATATTTAAAAGAATTTTGAAAATTCCATATTACTTAATGATATAAAATGTTAAAAAAGACCACCCACCAACATCTCCATGGACTCAAAAAATCTTGCAGACATGTTATACAGGGCTTCCATAAAGGAATGTCCCAGTTTCAATTGGTATATTATGATAGTTTAATTTAGACTATTTACAACAAATCATACATCAAATTGAAGGTACACTAACCTAGTTTTTCGTACAAATGTTCAATACATGCACCTTTATTTACGCGGCATACATCCAATATACCGTCCAATTCTTCCCACACTTTGGTTAACAAGTCCGGTGTAATGGAAGCAATAGCCTCTTGAATTCTATGTCTCAACTCTGTCAAATCATTAGGTTACGGCAGAACGTAAACACGATCTTTTATAAAGCCCCATAGGAAAAAATCGCATGGCGTTATGTCAGGTGAACGTGGAGGTGGAGACCAATGACAAAGAGCTCTATCGCCTCGACCATTACGACTAATCCAACGGTCAGGGATTTCGATGTTCAACCACTCTTATACACAGAGACTCTAATAGAATTTAGAGTCATAATAGAATTTAGAGAATAGAAACACTTTCGTATTTGGCAACAGGAGGGACTCTGTCCTGTTGCCAAATAAAGTTTATAGGTTCACCCTCTATTAATTGGGGAAAGAACCATTCTTTCAACATATCCAGATAAGCCACCCCTGTTATCGTAGCTACGGTGAAATGAAATGGTCCATACACTCGACGTCAGGACACAGCGCAGAAAACGTTTAGTTTTGGGGAATCTCTTTCGTATTCCAGAAGTTCATGAGGATGTTCGGACCCCAGATACGAACATTATGGTTATTTACCTTCCCACTTAGATGAAAATTTGACTCTTCGCTGAAAACAACACGACCAAGAAAGTCATCTTCCCGCTCAAACAAGAGTCGTGCAAAGTTACTGGTTTTACAGCTTGTACTAACTGTAATTGGTATGGACGCATGTGTAAACGTTTTCTTAAAACCTTCTACACTGTCGTATTTGGCAACTGAAGTTCAAGACCTGCTTTCCAAACAGATTTCTTAAGACTATGCAGGTATGATTCTCTGACACGGTCAACATCCTGCTCACACACTTTTGTAGTCCTGTGCTTCTTCCTTTACAAACACATCCAGTCGTTCCGAATTGTCTATATTATACCATCGGCAGATGTTTTTGCTACATGGGGATCACATTTAAACTTTAAATGAAACGCACGTTGAACTGAAATTACAGACTGACTTTTATCAAATTGCAGAACACAAAACACTTTACGCTCACGAGTCGCCATTTTGCGTATGTGGTGGTGCAAGGGAGAAAAACACAAAGCAGTACTTGTGCATGCGCTTATCTAAAAATGTTTGAGTTTGTCTTTAATTGTGACCTAGAACTAACACTCTACAATGCTTATATTTGATACTATTAAAATTTATAGCTGGGGCATTCTTTTACGGACATACTGTAATTGTAGTACATAATTTGACTTGAAGCATGTAAAAATTTTTAAAAACATGGAACAAAAAAGAAAACATTTATTGACAAAAGTGTTTATTGAATATCTGCATCATCATGTAAAGAGTGACAATAAAGATTAAAAATATCAAAATATTTCAGATTTTAATTTATATTAATACTTTTAAAACAATTGTTAATTTTCTTATAATGAAGGCTTAAACCACATTTCTCACAAACTGTCTGAATAAACTCTTACATTTTACCTATTTACATTTGAATCTCTTTTCTTAAAAAAACTCAGTATAACATTAGCGACCCTTGTCCAGGGTTTCTAGAAAACATGACTTAATATCGCCCTCTGTTGGAAATTTTATAAACAATTTGTGTTGATTGCAATATTGCAAGGTAGCAAAAATTATTAAAATCGTATTTCAAAGCTTGATGTGGAAATGACATTGACTTTTTGTGTATTAATCCAGTCAATAAGGGATTTTACCTGGAAAAAATCATGGTAGTTCTGGAAATTGGCTTACTTTATGTTTAGTGCAGTCGCTGAATCCAAATTTTCAATTTCCCACCAAAATTTCTTTGTACATTCTTCCTACCCCCCCCCCCCCCCTTCAAAAAAAAATTAATTTGAAATTCTCGAAGTAGACAAATTTTGAAACAAAATAAGTCTGATTAAATTTTAATGTAGGATAAATTGTAAGGGAGGGAGAGGAAATGAGCAGGCATAGGCACATCATAATTTTATAATTTTATATTGCAACTCTGCTCTGATTTATCTATTCTACTGTTATCTACTCATATATCACACTCTCTTGTTGATCTTATAGGAGCTAAAACTTCCCTCCTTTTTTCTAGCACTTTCTTTCCTGTTCTTTCTCTACCAAACTAATGAGATAGTTTGAATTTAGAAACATTTTTTAAAGATAATTCAACTAATTTTCGTTTTTTAATGACACTCAGAAAAGGGAATCAATTAAAAAACTATATGCATATTTGTTGAGGATCTTTTAGTTACTTTAATGAACAAAATTTTTATTAGAAGTAGGAAAAAAAAAAAAAAAAAAAAAAAACACTTTGTTGTAAGGGTAAAAAGTATACAATAAAAGTTACAAAATTTCATCTATTTTTACTTTCTGAACATACATATGTAAGGAAAATATTGCAATCATGTCAAAAAAACAACTTTTGAGTTTTTGGTGTTTGAACATGATAGTGCCTAAACGCTTTGTTTGAATGAGCTCAAAACTGGTCCATATAAGTCACCATAGCAGGAACCCTATTGATTTTGGTAAATCTAATAATAGAAAGCAACAAAAATCCCATTGGATTACATGGGGAAGGAGAAAGGTGGGTATCTGTCTTCCAAGGACTCTAAAAATGTAAAAAAACAAAGTAAAACTGTCATATAATGTTTCTATTATTTAGCTTCTTTTTTCAAAGATCTGTATAGGAAATGCAGTTATCCTTATTCTAAATAATCCTGATTATTAATTATTAAATTGAGTCTTAAATAAATTTCATTCTTTAATTTTAACACAGGAACCAGAATTTCAGGAAGTTTAATAAATGGAGTTTTTTGATAATCAGAAATTTGTGTTGAATTATCAATTTTATTATTACTATTAGAATCAGAAAACACATATTTTTATTAATAGAAGCCTTAAGACACACCTTTATTTTATGGATTTCTTCATCTAGTTCAGAGACTACTGCTTCAATTCCTTTGATTTTTTTTATCACTTATCAGAGCATAATACTTTTTGGCTTCTCAAACTTTTCTTGAATATTTGCTATGAAATCTAATTGGACACATAATTCTATACTATCCCTTTACTTTCCATAACATAAGTAGACATTTTCGCAAACTGGCCTTTAATGTTACTTCATTTGCTGTTACATTGTTGTACACACTTTGTATTAAAAAAAAAAAGGACTTTTTAAGGGCTTTCTGAAACAACCAAGTTAAAATTTTACAACATAAGGTAAAATAACTTATAATTGTTATGCTGAAAGATTTTTATTTGATCTTGTCCATCACCAAGTATAACGACACACAACTTTCTGAATTTAAAAAGAGCAAAATTACTGCTTAAGAAAAATCTGGAATGAGGGTATTTGAAATTACAAGGCATATAAAAAGGTCTAAAACAGTAATTTATAATTGTTTGAAGAATCTAGAGGAATATGACCAGATAGGCATACAAGTAGCTCTTCTCTTACCATGTACCAGAAACGTGCAATTGTCTATCGAGCTTGCCTAGAAAAACAGACTTCCAGTCAAATTAAATAATAATAATTTATAATACACTAACTGAACAGTACGAATATTCTGCAAAAGAATCCTAATGTTAGATATGCTAAATTACTGTCACGTCAACCTTTTGCAGAACTTCATAAAAAGCTTAGATTGAATTCACTAAAAAGTATGCTTTTACTGGATCTTGGCAGAAAGATGTATTTACCACAGAAAAAATAAAAATTTAATTTGGAGAAACCAGATATTTTTTTTGCCATTATTGGTACAACATATGAAAAGAAATAATTCCACTATTAATTACTTTCATAATAGGACGATAATTTACATTAAAAACATTATTAATTGCCTTACATAAGTCCTAGATACCTTCACAATACGCATTTCAAGTGCCAGCGCACTCATCTTCAGGTGAACTGTGACATCTCTTTCCACTGTTGTCATCGGGGATCATCGGCGTTGTTAATCCGCACCAATAACTTGCTCCTAAACGAATCATACTTCCAATTTAATCATGACATCTACAAACAAAAACAGGGCGTTCCCATGGGGTCGCCCATCTCAGGGATCCTCGCAGAATTAAAGATGAGACTTATCGAAAACTCCGCCATAAACATTATTAATAAAACTAAAATCTGGACTCGTTACGTCGACGACGTTTTTACAGTTTTACCGAAAAATTCCGACACCAATAAAATTCTAAACGATCTCAATAGCCTTGATAAAAACATAAAGTTCACGATGGAAAACGAAACTAACAACACTTTGAACTACCTAGATATTAAAATAACAAAAAATCCAGACAATACAATCGATACAACTGTTTACAGGAAACCAACAGCCAATAACGAAATCATCAATAAACACTGCCATACCCCCCTGCCCTATAAATATGCCGCTTTAAGATCTTATATAAATCGCGCGATCCTTATCTGCTCCAATAAAACCCTCCTCAACGAAGAACTTAAATTTATTAAAGATATCGCCTATAAAGCTAACTACCCAAAAAACCTTATCAACAAACTATATAAAAAACGTATAAAAACCCTTAATAAAATTAGTAACGCTCAAATAGAAAAACCAAAATTCACTACCCCTATCCCTTTCAGCAACGGCGCAAGTATAAAAATAAAAAATGCCGCTAAAAAATATAATATAAACATTCCAATTAAACCTAACCGGAATATTTTTCAACATATTAGAAATGATAAAGACAAGATTGACAATAGATCCACTTCCGGTATTTATAAAATAGATTTCACCTACAATAATAACTCCAGCGCGTGCTATATTGGTGTCACTAAACGGAAAATAATAGACCGTGAAAAAGAACATAAATCCGACTTAAATCATAACCGTCAATCCACCGTGCTCACATCCGCTCACCTCAATAACCCAATTAATATTAACAGCATACATACTAATAAAATCGCCCACTACAATAATCACAGTTATGCCCTCAAAAGAGAAGCGCTAGAGATCATTACTAACCCCATGGCAGTCAATGACCGCGAACATGCAAGAATCCCTAAAGAATGGAGCCAGTTAATCAAGCAATCAACCAAGACGAAGAGAAATGAAGAAACAACGCCGATGATCCCTGATGACAACAGTGGAAAGAGATGTCACAGTTCACCTGAAGATGAGTGCGCTGGCACTTGAAATGCGTATTGTGAAGGTATCTAGGACTTATGTAAGGTAATTAATAATGTTTTTAATGTAATTCCACTATTTCAACACTTACCGTAATTTCAGGAATAAGTCTGCAGCACTTATGAGTTTAAAAGTTAATAAATAGCCGATGTGGTGCTTCTACCAGGTGCAGCACATATGATAGATAATTTATTTTTTAAAGTTTTCTACAAAGAATGTCAAAAAAAGTTAAATTTGCCGTCAATAGATGGCACTAAGTGAAAGGTGAATCTTTTTCCTCGAGTAGCCAATTTCACGTGTTTCACCCACAGAAATGTTCTCACACCCTTTCCTAAAAGTAGGTTGCTCCTAATGTAGTGGTAAAGCGACCTGATTAGACCTTGTCTCTCCCTGTCACTGCTTATTTACAGCGTTGCATTGTGCATTGTTTCTTTTCAAGTGTGTTTGTCGTTATGCTATTTTTTCATCTTTTTAATATTTTGATTATTCTAAAATATTTCGCAATGGCTCCCAAGCGACTTAGGAATTATTCTGCTGCATTTAAACTGCAAGTAATCATGAAAGCCAAGAATATTGAAAATCGTCCGACAGCATGTGAATATGAAAGATGTGTTCGTTGATGGTGATCAGAAAAATCCGTAATCAAAAGTATGTCGAAAACGAAAAAGGCAAGGCAGTACAGCTCATTGGCTGGAGTTGGAGACAAATTTAAAAAACTGGATTTTAGAACAATGTGATAAGGGGTTCTCAATCTCAACTGTAAGAATTCGCATGCAAGCTAAAAATATTGCTGCTGACAAGGGAATTTCTAATTTCAATGGAAATGCTAATTGGCGCTTTCAATTCATGAGGAGACTTCAGTTGTCCGTGAGACAGAGAACGACTGTGGGGCAGAGTCTACCTGCTGAGTGGTTTGAAAAGAAAAAGGAATTTCTTGATTTTGTAATGAAATTGAAAACCAAAAAGAATTTTAAGCCTTCCCAGTTAATCAACATGGATGAAGTTCCGCTAACTTTTGATTGCCTCCCAAACAGAACAGTTTATCACTAATGTTTGTTTTTTCCTGTATGTAGTCATGTCAATTAAAATTATACCAATATTTTACTAAAATATTTTAATTTCTATGCCGGATTAACTCTATAGTAGAAATACTGCAACTGGCACACTGTAAGATTAAACAAAATTGTAGAGGGCGGCACACTGGAAAAGTTTGGCAACTTGGTTAAAGAATGAAACTTCCCTTATTTTTAAAGCCCCAATAACTAAGCCATTATCAGCATTTTGAAAATAACATAAAGCAGATTTTTCAGAGTATCTGCAACCATTGCTTACCTCTATTAAAAATATACACATAAATTGAAAAAGGTGAAAAGAAAAGGTTAGACAACGGGAATTATTTAGAATTTAAGTTAAGACAAATGTTTCCTAGTGCAGAGTTCTTTCTGAGTGAAATTAGTAAAGTAAGAAAAAGTAAAATAAGAGAATAAATGTGAATCGTCTGCTTCCTACAGACTTCAGTAATTTTACTCACAACACCAATGGATATTTATTTTCTAACATATATGCAAAATTCTTCATAATTTAGGAATAATGCATCGTTTGACTTAAAAAAAATTACTCAATTATTCTCTGACTTACTTTCTCTCTTACAATAGCTATGTCCATAATATTTGAATATGTTTCATAATTTTCTTATTTTGTTTTATAAGTAACATTCACACTCAATGATTTTTGACTTGCTATCAGTCTTACTATGACAATATTCTATAACCATACTATGAGAAAAAGTTTCAGAATTTATGATGATGTAAGATTTTATTTTAGTGTATTTTAAATAATATTTACTCAAATCTCAGTTTTACTATATCCCATAATTCGAGAAGGTGTTTTATAATTTAGGAAAGGTACATGTATTTTCTTGTATTTTAAGCAAAATTAACTGTCATCTTTTGATTCACTCTCACTTTTATTATAAATATATCCAATAACCCGAAAAAGTGTTTTATAATTTATGAATGATCCCTGATTGTTTTTACTATAATAGGGATTTATCTTACACACTTGCATATATACTTGAAAGGATAAAAATAGGTAAAGTTAATTAATTAAAAACCCATTTTAAAAGTGTGAAAATTTCTAGTCAAAATTATAAATCATTAATTGCCTCTTTAAAATTTGTTTCACGGTCGAAGACTTCATTACGCAGAAATTTGAAAATGACAAAAATTAAAAGTCAAATCTTGCTGACGTTAGTGCAATTTGCAGCTCATGCTGCAAAGTCTTGCATAAAAATTAAGCTAAAAAATTCCAGTAAGAGCTCCAGGAAATTTCTGATCCAATAAGGAGCAATGAAATCCTGAACAAAAAGTGGATAGCATAACATTATAAACATTGAGAGAGACTTCTGCCACGGCTTTCAATAGCTAAACATCTTTACAAATCCCTCCGGTCCGAAATAATACATCAAGAATCAAAAAAATTTTTTGAAAAGTAATAAAAAATACACATAAAATTTAATTTAAAAAATTTATTTTTGTTAGTTTTTCTTATGTTTCTTTCCTTTAATTTCTCTGCGCTTTACTTTCAGGCTTAAGACTCTTTTTGATATTATTTTAGCCTTCTTTTTCGCTTCTTTCATCTCTTTTCTTTTCTTTTTCTTTTTCATGAATTCTTCAACAGGATTTCCCTTTTTCTTTTTAGATTCATCTTTATCACCTTCAGTACTTTTAACAATTTTCTTTTTCTTAGAAGGCTTTCCTTGATCAACAGTTCGTTTTCTCTTTAATCCAGGCAAATCTGAGCAAAAGAAATTTAGAAGATAATCAGTTACTAAACCAAAACATTTGGTGGCACATATATTAATTTGTAACAGTTTCAGAAGGAAGCAATCTGAAACTATAAATGTTTTGGTATATTTACTTTAAAAATATATACCTAAATAATATCCTTTTACAAAATATGCACTTACGGCTTATTTAAAACAAATATATTTCGAATGACCATCGTGTCCATCATCAGTGCAGTGCAGTGATACTCCCTTTGTTTTGGTTTGCAAACCAAAACAGAGGGAGTATCACTGCAATGCACTGATGATGGACATGATGGTCGTCAAAAATATATTTGTTTTAAAAAAGCCGTAAGTGCATATTTTGTAAAAGGATATTATTTAGGTATATATTTTTAAAGTAAATGTAACTTAATCCTTTTTTTGAAAATAAGTTAATATGTTTTGGTATATTTTAGAAATTCAGTGCGATCCAATGGTTGATTGAATGTTTGATTCACATTAAGCAAATCTGAATATAAACACTACTCTTTTTATTTTATTTTATTTTTTTTTTTTTTTTTTGGGGGGGGGGGGGGGGGAGGGGGGGGGGACATGTAATTTAAGTGAAGACATTTTATTTACAAAAATTATATTTTGCTCCAAACCAACCCTGTTGAAAAAAAAATTACTAACAAGTTGCTTCAAACTCCACTCTCAGGAAAAGTTTAGAGTCAATCTGATCTGCGAGTCCAGTCAGTATCTCTAATTGGCTCTGGGATACAAATGTTATTTGGCAGTTTAAATATTCATCAACACAGTTTTAAAGCTTTGTATATAATATCAAAATAATTATTTTTAGCAATTAGAATTTTATAGGAGGGAGCAAGTGCCTCCCCCCCCCCTCCTGCCCTTATGTGCCGACGTTCATGACTAGCAACAGATATTTTCATTTTAAAATAAATTATAAACCAATATATACTATACTGCTTTTCCTTAAAATATGGCAGGTAAAGGTCAAATGTCTTTTTCTTCTGTTTGTTATCATGGTTACTAAATATACAAATCTCCCACCCCTTCCTTCTTTTTTGCATGCTTTTTCCACCATTTTTAGGACCATGTTAAAACAAAGAATGAGAACATTCGTCTTCCTAAGCACAGTGTGAAAAAACAGGTAATCAAGAGACTTGACAGTGAATCTGACATATATCTGACGTATAATTAAAAAGGACTATAATGGTTTGTTAAATGCCACATTTGTGTCTGCTTCTTTTTTTAATGAATCTCTGATGCATTGAAGATTCCTACATTACATACAGGAATACTGAAGGTTGTTTATGTCAAGGACCAACAGTGGTTGTGTGTGTGTGTGTGTCAATGCAAAATTAAAATGTGTGATTGTGTATAGATCAAAAATCAAAATGCATTAATGTAATACATGAGAATCGCCCGAAAAACCCCCAGAAATTTTGAAAAAAAAAATTCCCCCGAAGGGGTTTATTTTCACTCAGAAAAATAAATTTTGAAATTTCTAGCATAAAATAACGTAGTCAGAAATTTATAATACTTACATTCCGATTTTTCTTAAAATATCTTTTCATGTTCAGTATCTTACATGCAAACACTAATTTTAATAATGTTCTTATTTCAAAAATAAAGTTTGAACCACATAATCAAATGATAATCCTGAAATATTTAAGTATTATAATAAAATCCCTCCCATCACATTGATTTGAAATTACTTATTATTTTCAAGTTCCGTTATACTTCCGTCTTTTTTCTTGAATATATGTCCTTAGACTTGTCTAACTGTATTATTTTAATGTGTGTGTATATATATGACACACACACACACACACATATGTGTATAAAAGCATGTAACAGTTAAAAAAAATAATAATAATAAAAAAAAGCAACTACTTTCTGTCAAAAGATTTATTTCACAATTTACAAAAATTAGATGTTTAAAAACCTACTTGATTTATGTCCTTTACGTGTAAGTTAATAACTTTTATATTATTAAAAATAATAATAAATCAATTATAAAATGTTGCTTTTAATCTCTAAATTTGAATTAACTTCATTTTAAGTCAGAATCTGAATTAGAGTCCAGCATTGGATCCGGTAAACCAATTTTACCCGAGATTGGCCTGCAATCCAGTTTGGGTCTGGTTGACTAAATTTTTTCTCTTGCGTGTGAGGTTCAGTTCAGGTTATCTGATTAATTTTTTTATGGGTCAGGTTGACTGAATTTTTTCCCCTGCTCGTTGAGTTGACTGATTTATTTTTCTTGTGGGTCAGGTTCGGATTAGATTGACTGAATTTTTTTTCCTGTGGATTGGGTTTAGTTTTCAATGAGTCAAATCGACTTAAGAACATCTTTCAAAAAATTTTATCATAATAAGCACGAATTTGGTATAATTATAAACATACGTGTACACAAATTATTACATACATATTGCAGAAAGGCAATAAACAAAGAAAAACCATATATATATATAAAATAATAAAAGACGATAAAAAAGGTGGTGTTTGGGTGGGCAGATGTTTGATTACGGAGGTGGGGTGGTGTTATAAGGCTGGATGGTTGGGTGGGATTGTGAAATTAAAAAAAAAAAAAAAGCCGAAGGCGCATTTACTTTATATTACTATGCAAACTTTCTTTTTCCATTAAAATTTCAGTTTCTTCTTTTTTGAGTTGTCAACTATTCTTAAAATTCTAATCATACTATTAAACACATTGTAATCAATGCTTTGAAATTTTGCATTTTTAAATCCATATGACTCCTATTCTGGTCTTGGCAGGCTGGGAGAGTGTTGCCGGCGTGAAACTAGTTTAACCCCACAGGCAAGTTACAAGTCTTGCCACCTGCCTCCTTCTTTCCTACCTCAGGGGTAGTACAAGCACTGAGTGAAATTTCAGGACACAAATTTTTGAAAATTTCAGGATATTTTCTGGACAAAATGGAGATTCATTTCGACATCGCAAGCAATAAACTTGCCTTCTAAATTATTTTTTTATAACTCTTATTTATATATCAGGGTTTTGGACCCGCCCACAACTCCCCCCCCCCCCCCCCCCAAAAAAAAAAAAAAAAAAAAAAAAAAAAAAAAAAACCCGGGTGGGTTTTTTGGGGTTTACCCACTTAAAAAAAACCCAATAAAACTCACACTCAAGTGGGTTTTATTGGGTTTTTTTGAAATCTCATAAAAATTTTCACTTTTAAAATAAAAAATAATTCCTTATTTTTTTTACATATATTTTCTTACTTGACATTATTATATATAATAAATATTATGTAGGATAATAATTATATGTATAAGTATAATTATTATATTATATATATAATTATTATTATATCTACATAACATAGCATATCATATTAGTGATATAATATATGCCAGTTTGAAATTATGTAATTATTTTTCAACTTTGTTAGAAAAATTCCTTTCATTTCAACCATCTATCTACAATATCTCTTTTGAACAGAACAGTTTTAAAAAATGAAAGATGAGAAAAAATGAACAATATTGCAAGCGATTTTTGTATTTGTAAGTCATGATGAAAAAATAAAAGTAACACTTTGCCTAAAAGTCTAAGGATTAACAACAAATATTAAACATAAATAACAAATATAATATATTGACCCTGTAAGGTTCGATATAGGCAAAAAATAAGAGTTCTTTTTTTTTGCCCCTCGAAAACTTCAAATTCATCAAAACTGCCTTTTTAAAAGATTTAGTTTTATAAAAATAACCTTTCTATAAAAAAATTTTCGTGTTCCAGTATTATTTTTAATGTTTACCTATAACTTGGTTTACTGAAACGCTATTAACTTCATAATAACTATTTATATATACAGAACGACTAATAAAATGGAAAGTGTTGCACAATTTTTTTCTTGCAGAAAAAAATTTCACAAAAAAATTTCATTTTTCACAAAAATGAGCTTCAAAAATTAAAAGCTGGAGGCACGCCTGACATGTAAAAAGTAGGCAGTGATAATTTTGTTTTGTATTCCTTTATTAAGTTTTCAAATATGAATCAAATGTCAGTTATCAATATTAACAAAAATTAAAAAAATATTTGCACATTTTTTTACTTTAACCATATGAAAAATACATAATTATTTGTAATATGAAAATTGTACATGGTAAATTTAAAATATTTCACTTTTGTTACTAGTTTTAATTTTACACAAAATAACTTAATAAAAAATTAAATTCAAAATTGTGATAAAATACTGAATAGAATAAAATATGAATTCATTTTACAGTTTAGGCCAAACCAATATTAAGAATACAAAGGTTTTTTAAATTTTAATTAATTACTATTATTTTGTAATAAGTTTTCTTTTAGTCTAAAACTGTTCTCTTTTGAAATAAACTTAAAATTCAAACCCAACAGTGCTATTCTACGTTTAAGATAAAAAAAAAAAAAAAAAAAAAAACAATTAAACTCAAAAAAGCCCATTAAAACCCCCCAAAAAAACCTGGTTTTTTTTTAAACCCTGTTATATATATATATATATATATATATATTTGAAAGACTAAAATGTTTTATTGTATTATTAAACTTTATCGTCTATTTTATAGTTACATCCATACTTACTTTAACAATATAAGCTTAACAATATATACTAAATGTATTAAATTATTAGTTTGTGGATTTATTGATAAGTTAATTTTTAAAAGTAAGTTTAATGCTAAAATTTCAATAGAAATTTTTAGCATGAAAACATAATTAAAAAAAAAAAAAAAACTTATCAATAAATCCATAAAGTAATATGCATATATTTTAAAATATATTTTAAAATTGAGATATAAGATGTAAAATTAGTTAGCAAAAGATATTTTTAAAAAGAAAATTTTAATTTTTTAATTTTTTTTTTAATTTAAATAGGTTGAGAAATTTTAATGTATTTAATAATATATTTCAATGCATATAAAAGAAAATTTTTATACATTTAATACAGTAATTTACAAAAAAGATACATACTGTCCATGTCCATCATCCTTTTAATTAAAAATAATTTACAATTTATGTAATTAATATTAAAAATTTATTTCAATTAGTCATGCAATATCTTTTTTTATTTATTTTTTTTTTTAACTGAATAGGGTAAAAAATTCCTTATAAATTTTTTAACATAACATTAAAACATACTGATTATAACCGAAAGGAGAATGACATTTCATAAAATAATCAATAGCACAATAATTTCAAAATAATATAAAAAAATATTTCTCTCTCTCTCTCTCTTTTTTTTTTTTTTTTTTGAAAATGTGCAACTTATTCCCAGATTTTTTTTTTTAATGATTTCATAAATAGAAAATTACTTACCAAACATATTTCACTTGTTCTCTCTCTCTCTCTTCCCCTTTTTTCAAAACTTTAACAAGCAAATATAGTAGTCAAAGCACTGTATTTTTATTATTATATATTTACAATATAAAAGAACAACTGTTGAATTTTAAAAAATGACAGGAAGATAAATATTAAATGATAAGAAGAATTATGAAAAAGTTTCTAAATCTTAGACATTTTTTCTCTAAATCAGTTATTTCTTTTCGTAATGAAGTAAGTTTTTCAGAAACATCTTTTATATTTTCATTGGTGGCATTTAGCATCATACGTGCAACTTTGATTTCTTGAAAGTCATTATTTTTTACTGTTTTTTCTAACTTTACAGTTGCATCATTTATTAATGAAAATGATGCTTCCTGTTCTTTTTGAAGTTCACCCTCACTACCTCTAAGTTTGGATAACTTTTCAATTAAATCTTTTTTTTGCTTTTTTCTTCAACATTATTTCTTCTTCTTTTTGCTCCTCCATCTTACGTTTCAAAATGGCCATCTCTTTATCTGCTTTCACTTTATCTAAATATGATCCATACTCTGCACAAGCTTTTTTCATATAATTAATCATCTCTTTATTTATAACCAACTCTGAGATAGACTGATAATTTTTTAAATAATCCTTACAAATTCGTAGGGATTTAATACCAATATCTGAAAGACAATTTCTCTCATCTGTAACAATATTATTGTTAATTGAAAACCCTCTCTCTGGAATCTAATTTCCATGTGACAGAGAGAGGCATAATTTAATTAATTTTGTCAAGTTTGGATATTTTATTACTCCAAGAACATCTCGCTTTTTTTAAACAGCAGACCAGTACTCACAAATATCAAAATTTTTAGAATAATGTTCCTCTTCTTTTGTTAAATTTTCTAGCATGTACAAAGTATATTCTGTTTTAACTTTGTCACAAAACTTAGCATCTTTGGGAAACTTTTGGCATTTGCTCAGCGATTCGACAAACAGCATCTTTCGACTTTGAATTGTTTTGATAACTTGGAGAAATATACTGCAAATCTCTCAGCAATGGATTAGAGATGGGTAGTTTTGACTGAAGATATTCTGATACCTTAATATAACAGCTTCTAACATCATGTAAAAAGTCCTTGTCATCAGGATACTTAACCAGTTTTTTTGCTACACATCTAATATCTAATTTTTTCAGAGGAAGCCAGTTATCTGCATCTTGACACTTTATATTAGTTAGAGAAAGACTTTCTTTTTGACCAATGACATCAGGTTTCAAAAATTTATACAAAAAGCTCCTTAAAAGCTCATTTTGCTTGATATATAGGATACGTATGAGAGGCGACTCCTTTTGAAAGATTGTTAAATATGATGACAAAATATCGCATAAAAATACAACAAAATGCATGTAGAGAAGATTTTTCGAATCTTTCAAAAAATTAGATATATGGGTGAATTTTTCAACTTGTTTGCATTTTTATTTTGGTAAAAATATTAAAAAATATTCTTTCAAACCTTCATACTGTTCCAAAATTCTGCTGCACACAGGACCAAGAGTTAACCACCTGTTTTCAATATGGCGCAAAAACAAATGATTGCTATCTTCAAAAAATTTTTCTTGGATCTCATGGTAATCATCTCTTCTCGCAGCAGAAATTTTGAACCATTGAAAAATTGAAAGCACAAAGTTTTCTACATCAGTACGAAGACCATCAATACCTTTTTTCAAGGCACCATGAACAACATGCAAGCTACATGTGCCTATGTCCACCAAATTATCAATTTCAAGGGACCTTAAATGTGAATTTAATTTTTTTTTTTAATGCTAAATTTACATTGGGGCCATCCATTGAGCACTACAGAAGCTTATCTAACTTAAGATTATTTTCGGAAATGAAATTCATAATTTTTTCTAAGATAATATCTGCACTGGCATGGCCTAAAAAAAACGAATCACAATAAAAAATTACCACTTTTTCATACTTCTCTGACCAGTATCCGGTGTATATATCCATTTGTTTTTTTACTTGCTTGGTACTTGTCTCATCAAAATATAGTTTGTAAAAAGCTTTGCTTGATGTGAAATCAGAAAATATTTTCTGGCAAAAATACGGAGCCAATCCAAATTTTATGATATATCTCGCTTTTGCATCAGACAGTTTCACATTTTTATCAATTTCAGAGTCACTGAATGCAAAACTCATTATTTTTCCCAAATCGTCGATTGATGAAAATGAATAATTGCACTTTATTGCTGTTAATAAGACAAGCCCTTCAGCTTTAATAACTTTCTCATTTAACGTTACTGGCATCCACGTTTTATTTTACATAGTTAGTTTCAGCGTTATTGTCGAAGAGGCTGCTTTTTTTTCATCACTGCACTCTGTTGAGATGGGTACAAAAGTGCTTTGGCCAGATAATAATTTTATGTGGCTTTGATGTTTCTCACTTTCGGCATGCGATTCAATTTGCTTGAAACCCATAAATACTAAATCGTTTATTGCATGGTCGGCAAAACACAGAATAAATATCATCGGTGCATCCTTCACACCAGCTGTTAACAAGCTGTCCATCGTCAATCGTTGTTTAAAGCCACAGTTCCAAAAATTTAGTAGATCTCGGCATTTTATTATTTTTTTTTTTAAATAACAGTTTTTGGTAAAATATAGAAGTTTCTAGCAAAATATGAAAGTTTTTAAATTATAAATCACATGTTCAATACATAATACACAATACGATCCTGGATTGATGCTGATTAAAACAGCGCAATCAGAACATACAAACAAAACATAGATGCTAAACTAATGCCAGCTGTTGCCATTCGTAATATAACTATATCGCTGACCATGGTGACAAAATAACATACGTCGGTTGCGAGAAAAATCCCTACTTCAAACTGATACGCTAGCCGTTTGCATGACGTCATACCCTTAACCAATGGTAGATAAGGCACGCCCAATGTAATTTTCGCTTACTACGCACTTGAACTAATGATCGCTTATAGAGGCAAAATATTTACGATGTTATCGAGTTAAGGATTTAATGATTTAATTGCCAAAATAGAGATATTTAAATGAAGATAATAAAGTAATCACTAAAAAAATCAGGAATTTTAGGACAACTTACCATATTTAAGGACATTTCAGGACGTTTTTTAAATTTTAAGGAATTTCAGGACATGTACGACCCCCGCTATCTTAAGTTTCTTAAATTATTTTTTCATAAATTTTGACATAGTTTATTGTTTTAAGTTAAGATTTGTTGAGTTACTTTATTGATTTGTTTGTTTTGCCAGCTGTTAATTAATAAATCTATGTATTTCATCCACTGATAATTTTTTTTTTTCATTTTTCTGAACTTCTCAAAGAAATTTTTAATCTTATTGGTCATTGGTGTTTCAGTGATCTTGTATCTGTTGCTTGGCTTCTACTATGCTTAATAGATCATCATTATTATATATATATATTAAACTTAAATCATGTTTTTGTACTCTTGAAGTACTCAACACACATAAATGGTTAAAAATTATTAATCCCTTTTACAGATTTTTTAATTTTTAACTTAGTGTATCAGTTCATTTTTAATTTTTTAAAATAATTTACTAACTCTTTGATAACGAAAATTTATTTTATTTTATAGTTTTAAACAGTTTTGCATGATTTTCAGATGAATCATTAAATTTCATTTAGCTTTCGGATTTTCAGTATAAAGAAGTTGGGTTCGAGTCGATTTTTTTTTTTTTTTTTTTTTTTTTTTTTTGTCGGTTTGATTCTAATCTAAATTCATTAAATCAATGCTTCTGGGAGATGAACATTCCATCAAAATTAATAGTTGAATGATGATTTGACTTAATTTTTGGTGTTTTGTACAAGGAAAGGTACTAGTAGTTATGAAATAGAAAGGCTCATTTTTTTAATAGTAAAAGTTTTTTGTATATTTCTGTTAAGAAAAAATAACATGGATTGCATGTATTTTTTTTTTAATGTTAACATTTTATATTTTTTAAGATATTATAACTATTAAGAAACCTTATTTTTATCTGTAAAAAATTCAATTTTTCCAGAAAAAAAACTGGGTTTTTTTCACTTCTTAAAATTTCCGGAAATTTTTCATCTCTATTATTGATGCAGTTTTCCTGCTGTATTAAGAAAATTTTATATTTAAAACCACTGACTTGCCAAGCCTCATTTCTTGGTGGTCTAAAAAGCTTAGTGTTTTATGGTGCAAATGTTGTCGCCTCTACTATAGCCAGAATTATAAAGAAGATTATTATGCTTAAGAATATAATTATTATTTTTTTTTCCTTAATAAATTGTGAAATATTTATTATAATTATTATTATTATTATTATTATTAAAACTTTATGCTAAATATTGGGATGTTCGATAAATAATGTCGTTTTTCTTTTATTTTTTTATGTTTTCCAAAGTGAATTTATTTAAATTATTAACAACAAACATTAATCAATGATATATTGACCATTTTGTTGGATGACCTTTTGCCGTCTTTTGGTAAGTTGAAAAATTCCACGTTCGAAGAAGCCTTGGTTTTTAGAAGCGAAGGTTTTAAAAAATGACATTATTTATTGAACAACCCAATAACTGTTTATGTGTAAATTTTAAAAATAAATAAATAATAATAATAATCACAGTCAACAATTTATTTTTGTTTTTAAGTTTACATTGAACCATACATAAATATTAAAGTTTCTCTGCCAGAACTATGGAATACCTTTATTAACCCTATATGATCGTGAACATGTTTTTGCAATTGTTTGTCCTCGAATAAACATATGATTAAATTTGTACAATTATAGATTTTAAGCTTGTTTATTTAAATATGAATGTCATATATAATTAGTCATTAGGTTTATCTTTAAATGCATAGTGAAAAATTCATTGTTTTAGTACATTATAAAGAACTAACAAATTTTCCCCTCAGACGCTTAGAGAGTTAATTCTCTTATCATCCTTCTAAATTTTCTTTCCTAATTTCTATCAACTGATTACACATAAAAACCCATAAGAAAAACTACATCAAAAATAATTTTGTGTACAATTTAATCAAACAAAACTAATTTTGCATAAAAATTAAATACTTACTTTCATCTGGTTCTTCTCCTACTTCAGCCCTATACCACTCAGAATCATCTTCACTTTCACTTTTATTTTCTTCTTCTTCCTTTCCAATCTCTTTTTTTTCAGCCAGTTTTTTCTTCCTTTCAACATTTTTCTGTTGTTCAGCTCGTCTTTTTTCTTTTAGGAGCCTGAAACAACAACAATATATAGATATAATATTATATTTGCCATATTTATCACCCTATTTTTTGAAAATTATTATATGAAAAGAAAATTGGTTAAAAGCATATCAGAAATAAAATATATCATTAAATAAATTTCAATTTGAATATTACTAAAAGCATATTTAAATCAAATATAAGTTGGTTTAATTTATACTTCTATTCACAAGTATCCTAAAACTAATATAAAGATATATATGCATTCAAATGTGAAAGGCTTTGTTTATTTTCATTTTTTGAGCTTTGCTTTATTTAAAAAAAAAAAAAAAAAAAAAAACCTCTTTTTTCAAAAGAATTAATTGAGAAGAAAAATAGATCAATGATAAAATAAATTAAATTTGTAATGTTAGTTTTAAGTGAAAATTATTAAACTATCTATTTGAATCAACATTTATTTATTTTTTATCATTTTTTGTAAATACTGAGTCATTAATATAAAATCATAAATGTCAATTTTTACATTTATTTGCTTTTGCATAACTTAGATTCCATAATTTTGTGTCTTAAATAGAAAAAGAAAGATCAACAAGCATGATTAAAAAATAAAATGAAATAAAATAAAGCAAATATTTATTTAAAAAAAAAACACTTATTTGAGCATTTCTTACCAAAAAAAAAAAAAAAGTATGTTTTGGCCATCACAAAATATTTTTCAATGACTATCAGGTCATCAAGAATGAAACTTGTAGTTAATAATATTTCTACCACTAACAGCTTATTATTTGACATTGGCTTAATACTTTACCATTCTGCTTTTTTTGTTGAAAAATTACACTCCTCGCCTATTTAAAGAAATCATTGCAAGTTCTAAAAAAATATTAAAAACTATTTTTTTTTAATGCTTTTTGTTGAAGATGAAATTGTGGAAAATTTGTACTATTATGAAATAAGAGTTCTTACATAGAACTATGGCATCGTAGATCATGTAAAACATTAACAGTATATAAAACGATTTAAAAAAGGTAAAAACATTTAAAACTTTAAAAACATTAAAAACCCATTAAAATTACCTTCTACAAGCGCTTTCAGCTGCAGCCCACGCAGCCTTCTTCAGGTAGGTACGCTCTTGTGAACATCGCCGTCCGGTGGTTTAGTCAGTTCTCCTCTTCTACTCCGCTCCAGCATATCGCGCCACCTTGCGTCGATTTCCATCTGGTCAGTGTTGCATGAGTTACCATTCGCAAAAATTTCAACAGCTTCGCGTTTCGCGGCATAAAAGTAATTATTATAATTAGCTAATTTACTATAATTTTTAATAGAGATTTAAAAATAGACTTTAACGCGAAGCTGTCGAAATTTTTGCGAATGGTAACTCATGCAACACTGACCAGATGGAAATTGATGCAAGGTGGCGCGATATGCTGGAGCAGAGTAGAAGAGGAGAACTGACAAAACCACCGGACGGCGATGTTCACAAG
Organism: Salticus scenicus; assembly: GCA_963930645.1. NCBI lineage: Eukaryota > Metazoa > Arthropoda > Arachnida > Araneae > Salticidae > Salticus > Salticus scenicus. The sequence continues at coordinate 124,917,007 of OZ005655.1, read as the reverse complement.
AGCGTACCTACCTGAAGAAGGCTGCGTGGGCTGCAGCTGAAAGTGCTTGTAGTAGGTAATTTTAATGGGCTTTTAATGTTTTTAAAATTAACAGTATATTTGGCTCTAGCTTACTACACAGCAGACAGTATCAAATTATTTCGTGAAATTTTGAAGATGTTACTTTGAGTTCACAATTGAACCACACAGTCGCCTAAAATGAAAGGTCAATAATGACGAACTAAAAGTCACCGTTGATATTGACCTATCTCAGAGTATCCATGAATTATCGTTCAAGTTTGGTGTTAGCAAAAAATCAATATTAACTCATTTAGTTCAAATTGGTAAAGTTAAAAAGTTGGATAAGTGGGTTGCACATGAATTGGATGGAAAAACAGAAACAAAAGCATTTGTATCTTTGCTTGTTATTGCCTTCTTGTCACAAATCTCATCCATTTTTGGATTAAATTGCTACTTTTGAGGAGAAATGGATCCAATATACTAAGTGCTCAGTGGTTGGGTAAAGATAAATTACCAAAACACACTCCAAAGCATAATATTCACCAAAAGAAGTTGATAGTGAATGTTTGGTTTGCAGTTGTCATTCATTACGATTTCATGAAACCTGGCTCATCGATCATAGCAGAAATATACTGCTACCAACTGGACGAAATGGTGCAAAAACTTAAAGAGAAACAGCCTAGATTGGTCAACAGATCAACTCCTATCTTACTGTATGATAACGTTAAGACCACACACTGCACAAATGATTGTGGCAAAACTATAAGAATCGGAATCGGAACTTGTTCATCATACTCCATACTCTTAAGACCTAACCCCCACTGACTACCACTTCTTTCGCAAAATGGACAAAGTTTAAATAGAAAAACAATTCAATTCCAACAAAGCTGTAAAACTGGCCTTTCAGAAATTGCTTAACTCTTATTGCCAAGGTTTTATACCACTGGCCTAAACAACCTGCCACTTAAATAACAAAAATGTATAGACAATATGGGTGCATACTTTGATGAATAAAATATTTCCTAATATAAAAGTTATCGATAAACTTTGCCTTTTTTTCTACAAATTTCATCCTAAACCACCTAATATATATAACAGCATCACTTTCTGTTTAACATGCACAAAAGTTTAATCATGGTTTTTTCACAATAAAGATTTTTGAATATAGTAGATGAATTATAGTAGCGCCACCTGTTGGCCAATATACACCCAAATTAAGTCATTTCTTTTCACGATGATTATGTCACATATCAAAGTCAGTACATTTGTATTCCATAGAAGTTGAGATTTAGCCTTCCTATTCATAAGATTATTTGCAACACAGCAGTGCCACCTATTGGCCAGTATGCACCCAAATTGAATTTGCATACTGTTTCATAATGGTCTGCTCATATACCAAGTTTTGTGCAATTATATACAATGGAATCTTTGATATAGCCTTCCAATTGATAGGGAAAATTACAACGTAGTAATGTCACCTATCGGCCAATATGCACCAAAGCTGAATCAACATAATTTTCCTAACAGCCAAGCCCTCTTACATAGCAAGTTTTGTTTGATTATACACAATAAAACTGAGATATAATTTTCCCTTAAATATGAGAAATCACAGTATAGCAGCTCCACCTGTTGTGATTTGCACCAAACATTGGTAGGCACTAATTTATATCAAGGTGCACACAGTAAAAAATAAGTCTTATTTGCTGCCAAAAATTTTCTGTAATTTGAGAAAATACGTTCTGGCAACGTAATTTTTTTGTAAATTACGTGTATTTTCTCAAATTACAGAAAATTTCTGGCAGCAAATAGGACATATTTTTTACAGTGTACATATCAATTTATATGAAATTTTGTGCAACAGTTCTTGACATACAGTTGCCACAAAATTTTTGCCACACACAAACAGGTGTGTTAATGAGTTGGTGTTTGGGAGTGAGACCGATTGACTTCTCGTGAGTCATACGCCTAGACTACACAGACAGACACTTTCTAAAAATGGTCAAATTGTGTTCAGGATCTCTGAAAATGTGTAAATCCATCAAAAACTGGAAGTCAAGCATTATTGTAAATCCAAACCGAAATTTTTTTCATTTCAAACTGTAAGTTCTTCAAGCCATGTGTTGCTTACCACAAGAATTTTATACATTGTTTCAATGCATCTGGGAATGCAATTCCTCCACTCTTCTCCTAATGTTCTGTTGTTCAGACTCTAGGAACACATTCCTTTACCACATACACAGCGTTAAACATGGAAGGTTCTTATGACTGATACCAGTAAATATCAAATTTTTCCAGCAGCCAATAAGAGATGTTAGCACAGTACATACCATGTGACAATGATCACTAATGAAAGAACCATTGTTAGAATTTTAGCTAGATAATAGTAATCGCTAACAAAAGGCATCAGATTTCGTTTTAGACGGTAGAGTTTTAAAACTGCAAAAAGAACAAAACTATCCCTTTGTTTAAAATGAATGTTATTAGAAAATCTGCACCTCGATAATAGCTTTAACAAAGTATTTTAATGTCCTAGAATTGACATTGAGAGGCATTTTAAAAATTTGGGAGGCAATAATATTAGCTCATAGGGAACATGGAATTCAATCACAGAAAAGAAGCAGAATCCAAGATGGAAAGATCGAAGAATTTGAGAAAGTGTTTTTTCTATTGTTCAAGGAAACTCATGCCTCACACATTCCTGTTAATGTTTAGCTTCTAAGGCAGAAGGCTATACAATTATCAAAGAATTTTGAAATGGAAAACTTTTATGAATCTCATGGATGGACTGAAAAATTTAAAAATAGGCATATTTTAGTACTTGTACCCTTTCTGATGAAAGTACGAGTGTCGACAACAAAACTGTAAAAAGAAGACTTGGTTACATTAATAAACAAATATAAACCTAAAAACATCTTCAATAATGATGAAAATTGAAATTTTTATAAATTGATTCATGATAAAACATTAGAATTCAAGGGACAATATTTCCACGATGGGAAAAAAGAGTTAAGAGACTATAACTGCCTGCTGTGTTGTAATGCTGCTAGTTTGGAAAAGTCCTCCACATTTGCCATTGGGAGATAAAAAAAAATCCTCTTTGTTTAAAGAATGTCAAGAAGCTTTCTTGCAACTACACTAGAAAAAAAATATGGTGTGACTCCACTCGACTTTCCGAACATTGAGTAATTAACAGTTTTGTAGATAAAGTAAAGAAAGAGGAGTTGTTAAACAAACAAAAGAGATAAAACCATAATAAAGTGTTTGAGTATTTTTCTCCATATATTACACGATGTTTTATTTAATGCTACTGAACTTTGAGCCTATAGATCATAATGATAAAGAATTTTCGTTGTGTCCCTGTAAAAACCTATAAATGCTAGATTTACCAAAATGCTTATAGTTAGTGCAACAGTGATTTATAATATTCATATAAATTTTCAGCTCAATTGAATAAGGCGTTTAGATGCTATTGCACTTTTAACTAGTATGTTGTAGCCAACACATGACTTTCTTCTATATTTTCCTATACAAATTCACTCAGTAAAAATAATTTATTAAAATTATTATTTAAAAAAATTATCTTCCATGATAATGCCGATGATTTCCATATTAGAGAAGTAGTATAACACTAAATATCCAAAAAAGTCTTTTATTGTCAATATTACATTAAAAAATTTTTGAGAACTTCATTTTAAATTATCGCAGATCTATGGTTCAACCATTCGTTTTAAAGGTACTGGCGAGCTCTTTTGAAAGATACCCATCATGAAAATTTACTCCCCTCGAGGGGGGAGTTGAGGCTCCTACACATACAAAAAAATTTTCCCAGTTGACTATCTCTATTATAAACAATTCTGGTAAATTTCATAATGATTATTAAAAAATAATTCTCTTTATGCACATTTATACAAAATTTTGTCCTATACCACCATGTTAAAAATTTAGAAAAAGCGGGATGGCAACGCAACCTGTAAGACAATTTTTACCAAAAGTTGATAGGCACTAATTTATGTCAAGGTGCAACTACATACCAATTTATATGAAATTCTGCGAAGTAGTTCCTGAGATACAGTTGCCACAAAAGTTTGTCACACACACGCAGAGACTGACAGACAAACAGACAGACATTTTCTAAAAATGGTCAAATCGTGTTCCACAGCTCTCAAAACATGTAAATACATCAAAAACTCGAGGTCGAAAATTTTTACGAATCCAATACTTTCTTCTATTGAATATAGAAGAAACTAAAAATTTGGTCCTACAGGCCATAATGATAAAGAATTTTTCTTTGTGCCCCTGTAAAAAAACTGTAAGTGCCAGATTCTCCAAACTCTATACAGATTGAGTAACTGTGACCTATAATATGTGTATAAATCTTTTGCTCAATTGTAGAAGGCGTTTAGATGCTAACGCACTTTTAAGATTTTGGTCCCATAGACCATAATGATAAAGAATTTTTCTTTGTGTCCCTGTAAAAAAACTATAAGTGCTAGATTCACCAAAATCTATAGGGTTCGTACTGTGGTGACTTACAATATACGCACCAACTTTCAGCTTATTCGAACAAAGTGTTTAGACGCTAGCATGTTCACTCACAGACATACACACATACATCATCGTAAAAATAGTGAAAACGGATTCAGGGGACCTCGAAACGTATAGAAACATCAAAATCTCGAATTCGGATTTTTAACATGATTACAATACTTTCCTCACTACAGTGTTCGGAAAGTAAAAAAACAGCATGGATGACAATGTGTATTTTCATGGATTTCTTACATAATTTTAACAGGAAAATCGAAAAAGAAAAACCAAAAATTCTCTTATTCGGTGATAAGTATCCTGCTCATCCACAAGATTTTCCAATTTTCAACAACACAAAAGTTTCATTTTTTTTTTTTAAATTGCACAAGCAAGATTCTACCTTTAAATTTGGATGTCATTCATTGTGTAAAAATGTACTACAGAAAAACTTTAATTTGCTAACTTATGGCTGCATGAGAAACAAAATGTGCAACAAAAGAAGAAATAAAGCAAATTTCCGTCCTTGACGCAATTCATATGTTGTGCTCATCATGGAGGAATATCAAAGACAAGTGTATATTTAAAGTTGTTTTTTATGAAAGCACAATATTAGTTTCCAGCAGAAAATGAATATGAGGAGCGAGATAAAGTAGGTGAAAATGACATAAAAGAAGAATGATATGTTTTTGGTACACTTGCCATGTGTATTTTCAACGACTTTGTTGCTGCAGATAAAAATTTAATCATAGTTCAGTTGCAAGAAATTGGAGATATAGCAGCTAAATAAATAGTGGTGACAAAGATGAAGACTACGACAGCAATGAAGAAGATGTAGGGAAGGTCCCTCAACTCAAACAAGAGTGCTAGAAGCATTAAAAACTCTGTGGCTCTACTTTCAGTTCAATTTCAGAAGTGAAGGAATTTTTTTATGACTTAATGAACTTGAAAAGACTCTTTAAAAAATCACAAAAACAGTCCTTGACTGTAAGTCATTTTGTAAGAAAGTAAAGGGCGTATCAGATTCAGCAACTTTAGAAACAACCAATTTTTGAGCCGACTTTAGCGCCGATTTTTCCTCGACGAAAACACCGTAGAGGTTACAATAGTCGGGTGAAAAGTTGGATGAAAGAAGACTAACTTCTGACGCTTATCACTTTTCTTGGCGCGAATAAAATACGCAATGATTAGCGTTAAAATTCCCTTTCATTTGTGTAAAATATCGCATTATTATTTCTATTTTGATCTTTTTTACAACTATTGTCATAACGTCATACGAAAATAAAAACGATTAATTGAAAATTCTTATCATTTAACAGTAAAATAAACGTGCTTAACGATAATATTTCTTCTTCAAATCTCCACTTGAAGCGATTCCCGTGTTCCGCCATCTTGGAAATATGACGTATCAAAATAGCGCATCCTGATTGGACGAATCTGAGGAGAAATTGAGTATACGGACAATTTTATCAAGGCAGCTCTGAAAAAGTTGGGCAACTTCGGTCTGCGCTATCACACTGGGAGTAGAGACAATTTTTTCCGAAAAATCGTCGCTAATCAGTGGTTGGCTCTAAAATCGCCTGTAAAGTCGTCGAGTCTGATACGCCCTTAACAGGAATAAAAGAAAATTGGGAAAGAAAGTATTTCATTTTTTATGTGTGTGTCTTTATAAAAAAAAAATACTTGAATACATGCACTAACTTGTACATTTTGTTTTTTAAAATACGTAACCTTATTTAAAATTTTCAGTAATAATATATATGCATAACATTAATTATAATTAACTAGATTTACTGTACTGATATTTCACTTTTAAGTTCCCTTTTGTGGTTTTCACTTATATGTGTTTTTCACTTATGCATATTTTTGTCACGATGTGCCCATGCATAAGTGAGAAACCATTGTAATACTAGACAATCTTATAATGAGAAAAATATCCAGCCCTTTATGCCATATTACAATACATAAAATATAAGCTTTAGACTAGACAGTTTTTTAAAAATGTATATACTTTATAATTTCCAAGTCAAAAAAATAATAAATAGATAAATAAAATAAAATATGCAGCATGTTTCAAAGTCTATGTTTCAACCTTGGTACTTAAGATAATTTGGCAGGAAAGGCTTAATATTAAAAAGAGACCATTAGATCATGGACTACATCATGGGAAACTTGGATAGCCTACCTTTTAGCTTTTATTCTTTCTTTTAGGGCTTTTATTTCTTCTGGTGTTCTCTGGATGAATTTGTGATACATTACTTCTCCAGTCATCAAACCTTCTTCAATTTTAATTAACATTAATTTTAATCTTGGTCCGATTTCATAAAGCCTATAAAAAAGTAAATAATATAATAATAATAATGCAGTTTAAACAAAAACATTTAATAAAATGGAAGTTTTACTTCTTGTATAGGTTAATATGAATTTTTAAAATGCATAAAATATATATATATATATTTTAAATAACAATTTAAAAATTAAATTCAGGATGAAAATGTATTTTAAGAAATGAAAATATTTATTTCCCAAATTGCCCAACTGAATCTAATTTACATAATGGAAAATAGCACATCTTAATACTAATATTAGCTACTAGGAAAAAAATAGAATAACAATTGCAATGGTACAATAGTGTGTGGGTCAAGCCTATTTGTCAATGCAAATATCTTGAATGATTTCGATCTTTCTAAGACCTCCAGCTTTTATTTATGCGAGTTTTGTAGAAAATCATGGCAAACTTTGAATGGATAAGCTGAACAATGCAATCTTTATCCAGGTTTGAATACAGCATCTCCCATCTACCAGCTTTTCATGCAGAGCTTACTTTTTACTTATAATACAGCTACTATCACCAGATTCTTCTTAACCTTAAAGGGGGAATAATAAAATGTTCAAGTGTTTTATTTGACAGTACATCCGTTGTTGGGTAAGTTCACCGTCAGGGATTGAGGAAATGGCGAGTGAATTTTAAGTCAGTTCCATTGCCAATATTAAACACAGTAAAACAGCCAAAAAACTCTAAAATAGTTAAAAAATAAAAAAAATAAAAAAACTTCTGAAGAGCATGAGTGTAACTTTAGATTTTTATTATCTTTTTAAGCTGCTATCATTCTATAGCTATACTGAACACTTACTTTAAGAAATGGTGCTTTGGGAATTTCAAAGAATTCTACTAAAGGGTCAATTCACTTTACATTTGCGTAAACTTTGCTGAATGGGCTATGTATCATTTATTGCTGGTTGGTAAAAAAAAAATCCCTGGCTGGTAAGAATTACTAAAAATTTCCCCATCGCTTCTCACCATTAAACCTCTTTTTTACAAATATTTTTCCAGCATGAAAGAATTAATGACTCCAGGTTAATAAAAATGTATAATAAGCTTTATGTAAGGTGTTTAAATATATATTATCTATTAAATAATTAATTCTAATTCAGTGAAAATATAACCCATTATTTAACAGATAAATATTTGGCTTTTTTTTAAGCAAAAACTTACTACTTTTTATTTAACAAGTTGCAATTTTAATAAAAATGTTTTTACAGATAAAAATAGCATTACATTAAATATGTATGTGTATATATATATATATGAAAGGATAATGAGATAAGGATAATGAGAGGATAACTCTCCATTTTATCTAAGATGGTTCTACAATTCAACATATTAACGAATGTGGTGGTTCTACTACATCTTGTGCGATCTTCGAGTTAATTCTATATTGAAGAGACTCTTCCTTTATGAATTGTTTTGCTGACGAATCGCCTATAACTCTCCATTTTATCTAAGATAGTTCTACAATTCAACATATTAACGAATGAGGTGGTTCTACTACATCTTGTGCGATCTTCGAGTTAATTCTATATTGTAGAGACTCTTTCTTTATGAATTGTTTTGCTGACGAATCGCCTATAACTCTCCTTTTTATCTAAGATGGTTCTACAATTCAACATATTAACGAAATGTGGTGGTTCTACTACATCTTGTGCGATCTTCGAGTTAATTCTATATTGAAGAGACTCTTCCTTTATGAATTGTTTTGCTGACGAATCACCTATAGCTCTCTTTTTTATCAAAGATGGTTCTACTAATGAAAATATGTTTAGTAGATCTTAAAGGTAACAACAAGCAATTTTTTTTAGATGACATAATTGTCGCAGCTGATAATATAGAAGAAATGATGTTTTATTTACAGAAAGTCTTTGACAAACTGAAACAATTTAACCTCACTTTGGATCCAGCAAAGATGCAACTTTGTAAACCCAACATAACTTATCTTGGTTTTAATTTACATGAGAACGGCTATTCACCCTCTTCGGATAATGTCAACAAAATTAATAGCTTCCCAATCCCTACCAATGTCAAACAGGTTCAATCCTATTTGGGCATGGTTAACTATTTTCAACCTTTAATATATAATTTTGCAGAAATCTTGAAACCCATCATCAATCTTACAAAAAAAAGGGTAAAATTTAATTGGACAGCTGACTGTCAGGAGGCATTCATGAAAATTCAAAACATTTTACTGGCCAATCCGACCATAAAAAACATTGATGAAAATAAAGATATTTACCTCGTAACTGATGCTTCACACCATGCAATCTGTGGTATTCTGATGCAAAGCCATAATAACATTTTCCATCCTGTTCAATTCTTTTCCAAGCTTTTAACTCCTGCAGAATCTAAATATCCTTCCATTAAACGTGAATTGTTTGCTATTTATTCTTCTGTTAAACATTTTCATGAACACTTCTACGGTAGGCAATTTAAAATTTTAACTGATGCTAAAGCCTTAACTTACCATTTAAATTTAACCAAACAACCAGATATAATTGCTAGATGGTTAATGTATTTACAAGGATTTAATTATACAATTGAGCATATCCCAGGCATGTCAAACCCCGCAGATTTTCTTACACGTGTTTTTGACAGTGATGAATCAAGAAACTTAAATGTTAATGCTATCAATTTATTTGCTCCTGAGGAAAACTTACTATCTTTTTCAAACATCTTAAAAAATCAATTAGAGGACCCAAAATTAGCAGATATCAGAAACAAAATCAATAAAAACAAATTATCAAAATCTAATTATTTCATCGACCAACAAACTAACTTAATTATGTATAGGGATAAAAGCCACAACGATTCTACAGATAAAATTGTAATTCCGACTTCATTACAACCTCAAGCTATTGAAATTGCCCATCAACCTCATTTTGGCATAGAAAAAACTTTTGCAAACTTAAAAAGAATTTATTTTTGGACAAAAATGTTTGAACAGGTCAAATCATTTTGTAACTCATGTCATAGATGTTTACAAAATAAATCCAAACCAACTGAAACCAAACCTAAATGCATTCCCAAATCTAATCTTGCCCCTGGTGAGATGATAGCAATTGATGTAGTTGGCAAACTGCCGAGGTCACATGATGGCAAATTTTTCATATTAACCATTGTCGATCATTATTCCAGATATCTTGAGGCAATTCCATTACCTAACATTACTTCACATACTATAATTAAAACACTTAATGATTATTTTTCACGTTATGGTATCCCCAAGATAATTCTCTCTGATAATGCTTCGAATTTTATTTCCGATGAATTTGAATTTTTTTTGAAATCTCTCAACATTAAACACAGAAAATCTTCTATTTATTTTCCAAGGTCAAATGGTCTTCTTGAAAGGATACATCGCTCTCTTAAACAATCTATAGCTTCTTTGTCGGATAAAGTAATTGAATGGTCAGAACGTTTAAAATTTTTTGTGCTACATTACAACAATGCAAAGCACTCTGTAACAAATTTTACACCAGCCCAACTTTTTTTTGGTAGAAGATTGAACCTCCCCATTGACATAAATCACCCACCCAACCTTGTTGAACCACCCTCTAAATATTGGCTTAGACAAAAACAACATTTTCATGAATCAAAACAATTAGTCAAACAATATGAACAGAATTACTTTGATAAGCATGAGAAATTTTTGAAAGGTATTCCAAACCCTGAAATTGATTTA